>JAZGLO010000633.1:640000-905000 GCA_036873155.1 Biomphalaria sudanica | reverse complement strand
ATAGTGCTGTTAATATTATGTAGGCTCTCTACTCTGTGAGTACATATCAGACACAAACACGAGAGTTAAAATGACAAACTAATCTAAATAAGTCTTGAACAGGTAGGTCTAGATCAGTGATTCCCAAAGTGGTCTATATAGACCACCAGGGGTCTACGAAGACTTCCAAGGGGTCTACGAAAGTTAAAAAAGGAATTGGGGGTCTATGAGATGTGCACGGGGGTCTACGATAAAGAATCGCAATTCACCATGTGGTGACTTTAATTTTGACAATTGTAATTTTTTTCATACACACATTTATGATTTGTACCTTTGGAAATCCTTAAAATTGTTATCCTTCTGATTGAATAAAAAAAAATTTTTTAATTTTATAACTATTTAAATTGTGTAGTTTTGTCTAGTTATAACTTTGACAAAAAGAAATGTAGACTGTACAGCGTTAAGTATTTGTACTTCAATACTTCCTTGTCAAACAAGCGAGTGTTAATGTGCCATTTTTTTTTATGATGCTACGAAACCAATTATGCTGGAGGATCATTTGAGATGATGCCACCCTGTTAAAAAGATAATGGCTTGCAAATCTTTCAAACACTCAAAGATAAAGTTCAGAATACACCCACAAAATCTCTCTTTGACCTGACAGTGAGAAGAAGATGATTATTAAACGTTTTACTATATCTCTTTACTTATATTAAAATACTGAAAACCTCACACGATATGCAAATTATTGATTTTACCAGCCGTTGAAAAAAAATTGTAAAAACGCTTACGCAGACTTATATCATTAAAAGAATTTCATGTTTGGGTTTTGGGCCTCTTGAGGAAGAATGCAATTTTGAAGACATGGTCGGCATTCTCTGGTGACACTCCAAAAGGGCAAATGTCAATGGTCCCAATTTTGAATTTCTGGAACATGTTTTCTCATTATTAGGTGTACGGCTCTGATGTGAACAATTGTTGGTGGTTCTATGGGGATAGTTTATAATATGTGTCATTGAATGAGAGCTTGTCCATTTCTCGTTTTTACAATTGACTAATAGTTTCTTCATTTCTTCCGGATAGAGTGCGATGTTCAAGTGTGTATTTGTTTTCTCACATTTGGCAAGTGTGTCAGCCTTCTATGTCGTTCTATTCAAACATTGGAGAACAGTTTTCTTGCTGTTGTTGAGCTTTACAAGGTCCCACAATATGTTTTGTACAAAATCTTTTGGATGTTTCTTCAGATTATGTGGATAATTACATCCTAGCCCAAACCTCCCGGACGGGAGATGCGAGCAGGCAAAGTGACCACCGAACGTCAGTCAAGGCATCATGTGTTATTTTATTAAGAAGGCATTAGAGTTTGTCAAGCTTTGAATGACTAATTTTTTTTTTGTAAAAAAATTTAACTTTTTGGTGAACTTGGCTGATTCGCTAGCATGGAAGCTTTTTGCTCCAGTGCTCCTATTTCTTCTCTGTGGTTGTCAAAAAGCTCCTTGATTACAATGAACTTAATTTTTTTAATTATTCTTTCTCCATTGGGCCATTCAATGAGTATTCCAGCTCCTCCGTTTGTGGAGGCTTTCTGAGAACCATCAATGCAAACTCTGACCCATTAGTTGTTTAGGGCAATGGATTTGTAGAAGAGTTCACTAAATTCTTGAACTCTGTTGGAATATAGTCAAATATTTCTTTCTTCTTATGTAAGTCTTTGCAAACAACATATTTCTGCAAACTACATATTTCTGTAGACAGCTGGCTGAGTTAACCTTGTCTGGTAATGATGTATTTTGTTATTCAAATTATTATGGCTCAAGAAATCAACGAAAAACTGCTCTTTGTGAAAACTTTTACTATGATACTTAAGGCACATTAATATTTAATGTTTTGAAGAACTACTTCATAGAACAACAAATCCCTATATGAAAAATTATCTCCGTAGAACGGAAGGTTAGCTTGCAAACCTTTAAAAATAAAAAGTTTTCAATGTGTTTAGTGATTGAATGCTATACGTATTAACTGTTATATAATGGGTTTAAATTTGAATTTTGTTAATAAATTTATTTTTAAAAAATTAATCCAACTTAAAATGTAGTTTTAAATTACTTGTTCACTCCTCGTGTCACTGGTTAGAAGTTATGTTACACAAAATGTGTAATTTGAAATTGATGAGCTTTCGAAAATTCAATATAACTTAAGTAGGGGGTCTACGGAAAACCAGAAAATATGGCAAGGGGTCTACGAGATAAAAAAGTTTGGGAACCACTGGTCTAGATGAATGGAGTGAAGCATATGTCTGAGCTCAATTGGGAGTGAGTTCCAAACCTTTGGGCCGTATACTGAAAAAGCCGCAGACCGTAGCTTTTGAGGGACAAACGTGGCACCACTAGAAGCGTTGAGTCCATGGAGCGCAGGGTGCTCTAAGGGACACATATAGAGTGATCAGTTCCATAAGGTACTAGGGAATTCCTTTGTTGTAGATGCACTGATGATAAAATGTGGCCACCTTTTCGTCTATTTTTGCACTCACAGGAAGCATTGGAGTGTACTCAGAAGAGCTGTGGGAGAATCTTGGAACTATCTGTGCAGCGCTTTCTGAATTCTCAGCAACCTAGCAATTTGTCATCAGGTCTACTCGCCAGAATGGCATTGCAGTAGTCAAGGCGGGAGAGTGAATGTAACAGACATCTTTTATTGTTGACTCCGTTGTGCAATAGGTTCGGCTTAATCTTAACAGCACGCGCCGTGGATGAGTGATAAAGTGCTAGGCTTCCGGGTTCGAAACCTGGTGAAAACTGGAAGTTTGAGTTATCACATTATAGGGCGCCTCTGAGTGCAACCTACTCTAACGGTTACCAGACATTAGTTGGGAAAAAGTAAAAGCGGTCTGTCGTTGTGCTGGCCTGGTTAACCGTAGGCCACAGAAGCAGATCACAGAGGAAAACAGAAGACATAAGAAGAAGACAGAAAAGGAAGGCAGAAGAGGAAGACAGAAGAGGAAGACAGAAGAGGAAGACAGAAGAGGAAGACAGAAGGGGAAGACAGAAGGGGAAGACAGAAGAGGAAGACAGAAGAGGAAGACAGAAGGGGAAGACAGAAGAGGAAGACAGAAGAGGAAGACAGAAGAGGAAGACAGAAGAGGAAGACAGAAGAGGAAGACAGAAGAGGAAGACAGAAGAGGAAGACAGAAGAGGAGGACAGAAGGGGAGGACAGAAGAGGAAGACAGAAGAGGAAGACAGAAGAGGAAGACAGAAGAGGAAGACAGAAGGGGAAGACAGAAGGGGAAGACAGAAGGGGAAGACAGAAGAGGAAGACAGAAGAGGAAGACAGAAGAGGAAGACAGAAGAGGAAGACAGAAGGGGAAGACAGAAGGGGAAGACAGAAGAGGAAGACAGAAGAGGAAGACAGAAAAGGAAGGCAGAAGAGGAAGACAGAAGAGGAAGACAGAAGAGGAAGATCACAGAGGAAAACAGAAGACATAAGAAGAAGACAGAAAAGGAAGGCAGAAGAGGAAGACAGAAGAGGAAGACAGAAGAGGAAGACAGAAGAGGAAGACAGAAGGGGAAGACAGAAGGGGAAGACAGAAGAGGAAGACAGAAGAGGAAGACAGAAGGGGAAGACAGAAGAGGAAGACAGAAGAGGAAGACAGAAGAGGAAGACAGAAGAGGAAGACAGAAGAGGAGGACAGAAGGGGAGGACAGAAGAGGAAGACAGAAGAGGAAGACAGAAGAGGAAGACAGAAGAGGAAGACAGAAGGGGAAGACAGAAGGGGAAGACAGAAGGGGAAGACAGAAGAGGAAGACAGAAGAGGAAGACAGAAGAGGAAGACAGAAGAGGAAGACAGAAGAGGAAGACAGAAGAGGAAGTCAGAAGAGGAAGACAGAAGAGGAAGACAGAAGAGGAAGACAGAAGAGGAAGACAGAAGAGGAAGACAGAAGAGGAAGACAGAAGGGGAAGACAGAAGAAGAAAGACAGAAGAGGAAGCCACAATTGTAATTGGTAGAAGACATTAAACAATGCGCTGACCCATCCTTCAGGAGACTGTCCGGGACAGCTAAGAGCCGATAAAAATAAAGTAATAAAAGAATTAACAAACCATGAATAGGTTGAAGGAATATGAAAGAGAGAGAGAGAGAGAGAGAGAGAGAGAGAGAGAGAGAGAACGAAAAATTATTGGACGGATCCAGAACTTTTTAAGTTGGCGCGGCGATTTGTTTTTTTAAAACCCTAACCCAAGTAAACCATAACACTATTTATTAAAATAAATATATTCACTCCGCCCCCCCCCCCCCTCAACTGCCAACCCCAAAGTGCCATAAGCCCCATAGCAAACTCCATGTTTCAACAATAACAACAACTGAGAATTTCAAATGTTGAAAGAGACCCAAGACCTGGTGGATGCGCTCCCTTTGTCTCTAAACTGGTAAACATTAGCAATGTAGAAACAGCAAACAGCGTAGGCTTAGAAATTGTATATATTGTATTAGTTTGATGGCCTTTTATGGCAAAATGACCTGAAAAATGGTCCTTTGGGTCTGAAGGGTACATATAAACATCCTATTCATACATATATATTAGCCAGCGTTAGCTCTGGTGTCCGTAGTGCTTCTTCGAAAGTAAAATGGACATTATCCAGGATGTGTAGCATAACATCTATTACAAGGTAACAAGGTACGTGACGTGGTGAATACTTGAGGTGTGACAATTATATATCTACAGAGAAATCAATTGATAACCTTTTTTTTTGGAGCGCATAATTTATATATAAAACATATATATTTATTCAAATATATTGGCACCTCACTTGCAACTTCTAATCATACGAATTAATAAAAGTAAGACTATGGCTACATTCGACTAATGCACTACACTCTGTGAACTTAGATAAATGCCAGGGCACAGAGCGGCCTTAGGCCACTGCAGCCCATACGGCCACATACGTTTTCATTCAATTTGACTTTCATATTGTGTAACAAAAACGCCTTAAAGTCGCGTGATCTGCTGGGTATTTTCATAGTCGTCTTTGCAGATCACGTGAACTTAATGACGTCATGGTTCGCAAGTGATGGTAGAGTTTACATGCCAGGGAAGACAGTCTAACCGATACCATTCGTACAGACCCGTGCCGTGGCAACGAGATATTGGTCTAAACTGCCCACAGGTTGTGACGTTGAAGGTCAGTGTTCAGGCCTTCTATAACTATTGGTCTCGGTCCAACTATGGGATCTTTAAGTGACAAAGTTTAACTCTTTCTCTCCTAATTAACGATACCATCGTTGATTTGACCCCCCCCATTACATTAAATTAATTTTTGGCTTATAAACGTGTATTTGTGTTAAGAAAAAGAGCATGCATTCTCCTATGACTCTATATCAAAAGTAACGTTTTCTGATTACAAACAAAACTGTTATTGAAGTTTAACCCTAACAGGGTAGAATGAACAAATGTGACAAAATGAACAATTCTGTCAGAACGTGCAAAATAATTACGGAGGTAAAGAGTTAAAAGAAATAAAACTGTCACGTGATCCCGCTTGTGCAACATGGGTAACGGCCAGTGAACCTGGCGCAAATGTTACAGGAGTAAATAAGTCTTAGAATTTTCGAAAATCTACAGTTCAGATAAGTGTTCAAGGAACAGCTGTAATCAGAAAGTAATACTTAAAGACCGTGGAATCTGGTGCTGGTAGCGATGACAAAATAGTTCCAACGTTTAAAGTTGACAGCTGGTAAATTAAACTACGGCTACTACAAATGTAAACGAAATTAAATTGGTGTACCAAAACATAGGGCATGCGCTCTGGACTGTTGTTCAGTGGTCTCAAAGGCTCCGGTTCGAATCCTCCCGCTGCCATATCACGTCATCCTGCGGGAGTTTTTGGCTAGGATGTACTTATCTTCAGAAACTTAAGGAACATCCGAAACATGTCAAACAAACAAACAATATGTTTTGAGGCAAATTTAGGGCCATAGATGAGCCTTGACGTACCGAGATATTGTAAACTTTCTTGTTTTTAAACGAGTGTCACATAAGTTTGTCATTATAAATGGCATTTTAGTTCTTCTGTTGAAAGACACGAGAGAAAGGCAAAGCTGGAAGGTCTAGATCTTGAGGAGGAAGGGTTTTGATTCAAACATACAGACTACGGAATACAATCTACTTAGCTTGCAAGCATTTAGCATCGCAACAAATTATCTATCCATGAGTTTAATTTGAAAAAGCAGTATGCACAATCTGGACATTTTTCTAGGAGATTGAAGAGGAGACAGAGACTTTCTCTCTATTGGTGGGTCTCCTCTTATAGCTGCAATAATAATTTCGTCACAAATGTACACCAATAGTATATTTGTGTTTCTACAATCGGCTCTAAAAATAAATCCTTTCAATTCAATTAATTTTCTATTTTAATGCTTTTCTATGGGTTTTGTTTTATTTCGCAATGTGTCACCTAAATTTCAAGAACTTTTGACTTGGAAAGTTGCGTTGTAGAGCTTTGTATTAGAATCACCTTATAAGAATGAATTGTGGTCACACTCCCAGGGGATATTTTGAAATAGAAGTTGCTCAGTTTATGAACAATGTAGAATTCTTACAAATATATTGAAAGTTTCGATTCAATTAATTATGCATTCATCATACACAGAAATGTGGCCTGAGAGAGTGTGAGAACTACTGATTCAAGTAATGTAGCTTGTCCCGAATATCATTTCCGGTAATCCTTTTGAATCGCAGCTTTGACTTTGGAGTCATATCTTTTTTTTTTTTCAAATTTAAACAAAGAAAAAAAAAAGTTTGTTGTTGTTTTGTAGTTCTTGTTTTATCCAATTTATTTAAATATTGTAACACTGGAATTATTGCCTTCACGTTTTCGCAGCGTAAAATGTGTCTGGAAACTTAATAATTCCGTTGGAGGAGTTATCGTTGAAAATTTTCATGCTTACGTTCGTGGTTGAGGCGTCGTCTGATGAGGCGGAACTCCGAATCATGTAGCACCGCCAGAACAGCTTGTAAAAAGATCGTCTGTACTTGGAGCTCATTCTGTAGAAGAGAAAGATGTTCACGCTAGAATTGATCGTCTCAAAAAGGAAGCCAAACGACCAGATGGCGAAAAAGAGGTTCACATATCGCCCGACAATGCTGAATTCCGGTTCGAAGACGGTCACCATTGACAACACGATGCCGGGGGTGTAGCAGACGATAAGTATGGCCGCTATAATGACGATCATGTAGATCGTCTTCCTGTCTCTGTTGGATACGTTCTCAGAGTGTCTAGTGCCGTAGACGGACCTCTTACGCCATTTTGTTTTACGCCGGAGACTAACAACCAGAACGACAGTGAAGAAAATTACCGCCATAAAAGAGAGTTTACCCAAGACTCCATACAAGAGAAACGTCAATCCTTCCACGTTCTTTCTGTTTTCTTTGAATACCAAACCAAGAAGAGTTCTGTTTTTCTCCGGGTAATATTTCCAGTCGAGATAAGCTGTTATGTATTCCGGGCTGAAAGAGGCCATCATCAGCACGTAGATAAGGATAATTATGAGCGTGGTCTTCGCTGGGGTGATGATGCGTTTTATTTTCAAGGGGAAGAGAATGCAGAGGCATCTCTCGGCCGTGATGTACACGGTTATCCAGCAGGTGATGCGAGCGAAGCAGTCGTGGGGAATCCCCGCGGTCAAGTAGATGACCTCCGAGGCGGCGAGTGGAAACAAGTCGTCTGCTTCTTCGAAGAGCGGGTTCACGCAGATGTTGAACCACTGCAAGGTCAGCAGGCTGCAGAAGTCAGAGATGGCCAGGCCGAACAGGCTGATGTTGACCGTGTTGTTGAGTCCCTGCTTGAAGAAGATGATAATGTTGATGATGTTGGTGACGATGCCGAAGAGGCCGATAACTGTGCCCAGAAAAACGTAGTTGACGACCTCGTAGATCTGACGCTCGTGAGCGTTGATGATATCCTCATCTGGACCTTTGTCGTCGACTCTAGCGTTGGAGTGTTTCTGGGGATAGTCTGTTACCTCCACTACATCCATATCCACTCCAGCCTCAATATATAGTTATGCTTCTTTCGTCCATTCTGTGTTTTTCTTGGGAAGTGATTTTAAAGAATCGTTCTTGCTCTGACCGAAATAAAAAAAACACAAGAAACACCTTATATACCTATTTCTGGGTTTTTTCCATTCTTGTCTTTGGCACTTCAGGCAATAATCACTGTAGATGGAAAAAAAAATACAATTTATAATTTTAAATAAAAAATAAAGGATATTTTGAATATTATTAAAGCAAAAGAGTGGCCAAGTGGTAAAGAGTTTTACTGATAGAAACGACGTCCATTTAAATATTGTGGCTTTTTACTAACATAAGAATATATGATTTGCATTTATTAAAATTTAAAAGGTATAAATTACAGAATTTACTTAAAAAAAGAAGATGATTAGTCCTACTTGTTTCCCTGTGTCAATCTAGTCATGCATGTCAATTAGTTAATCTGCTAAGTCGTTGGTTTTCCTGGCTTATTCGGGCAACTTATTCCATGCTTTCATAGCACAAAGGAAGATGGAGTACTTCTACAAATCTGTCCTAGTTAAGAAATAAGAAAGGTGCCTTTATCTTTGTGTCTTTCTAAGTATTTCAATTTTGTTGTTTCTTTGTATTATGATTCATTGTTTTATGTATTATTGCTACATTACTTTTTAAGTGATTTTACTGATGGTGTTACTCTAACGATCTACTCAAAATGTGAATATTCGTTTGTTATAAATCTCTGTTCTGTCTGTTTTAGTTGCTATATGTTCTAAAGTCGAGGGGTTCCCAAATAGGAGATACATATTATAATGTAAATTAATGCTTTTACATATTAGGAACATGACATGTAACTTAAATTTGGCGAAATATAAGCTTTTTTCACTCTGTCTGTCTGTCTGTCCGTCTAGTACAATTTTTGTACACGTTATTTCTCATACGTTCTATTCTTGGATCGAATTAAAACTTTGCACAATTATTCATTATTGCAAATAAAATATGAATCAATGAAAAAAAAACAATTAATTAATTAGTGATAATTAATTTAGTTTGATATTGTTTGATTACGTACACTATTGATATTAATGGCTATAAATATACAGATTTTTCCCCTTAGATAAGCTTTGTTTTTAAAACATGTGTTTTTGTTTTGTTTTGGGAATGTGGACACGAATTTTTCATTAGACGGAAAAGCAATCGTGAAAGGGAGATGTGCTGGCCACACAGCACCGAAGTATACAGTTGACCCCTTAAACTATGTGAAGTCTTTTTCTCATTACTAACGCTTCGCTTGGTTTTAAATGTGAATGTCTCTTGCCTGTCACTTTTCTAATCAACATGCCAGCAATTCATCGATATAAAATCAATTGATCGCTTATTTCAATCAGCAGAGTCAAGTATTTAAAGCAAAATCAGTGCTGCACATGTTACGCGAATAATTTATTAAGAGAAAACAGAATGCACCATTGTAGCCACGCTTGTTTTGTTCGTAAAATCAAAGTCACAACACGAACTTATTTTTTGTTCAGTTGGAAAATATTTCGTCAATATTGTTATAAACCTGGTTGTGGCACAAAGAGGGGTAGTGGTGTGTGTGTAGTCAGCCGACACAAATCGCCCCAGGCCAGCGCTAGACGAGCGGTCAACCGTGACGAGTTACAACTGTCAGCCGAGTCGAGTGTCAACAGGGCGGTTCGGGAAGGATCGACGTCGTGAACAAATCTCAATAGCGTCACGAGAGTTGTAGTCATCTGACCACCTCGTCGAGCGGCGTTCTGTCCGGTTCGAGAAGGCCAGTAGGGACCCTATATAAGAGCAGAGGTGTCGCAGTCAGGTCGGTCGAGAAAAGAGGCTCAATACAGCAAGGTTCAGAGCCCGGTTCACTACAGTCCGGTCGATTACAACACAGTTCAGCGGTGTGGTTCTGTACGGAGCATTACGACGGTTCAGTGCGGAGTACTGTCAAGTACAGTTGAGACGACTGGCGTCTTGATCTTGGTCTGCGATCGAGTCCGACACAACGAGCCTAGTGTGTGAAGTCAGTCCTGAACTGTTGAACCCAGTGCAAGCCCGGAACGAGACGGAGAGGCCAGTGCAAGAGTTGATACGGCGGAACGGTGTTATCGGAGAGATATTTGTACAGTGTACGTGTTGCCAATTGTACAGTATTGGCTGTTATTTTATTGACATTAAAGTGTTACGTTACTTTGGAGCCCGGAGTTGTCAAGTTCCTTAAGTTGGTGGTGTATGGTGCAGTTTGCAGACAGCCTGGATAGTGAGATTCGTAACAACTGGTGTCAGAAGTGGGATTTGAACCCACGCCTACAAAAGTAGTCATCTGACCGCTCGTCTAGCGCTGGCCTCGGGCGATTTGTGTCGGCTGACTACACACATACCACTACCCCTCTTTGTGCCACCACCAGGTTTATAACAATATTTTAAAATAATTATTTACTTATAATAATGACAAGTGCTACAGCAACTTTATTACTCAGAAATACACAAAGATAAAAGCACATTTCTTATTCCATATGGTAGGACGAATTCGTACAAGGGCTCCTTCATCTCTAGTGCCTTTAGAGCAGCGGTTCTCAACCTATTAGGCTCGGCGACCCCTTTTTACAATCCCCCACTCTGTCGCGACCCCCCCCCCCACAGCAATAGAAGAATAGACCCAAAAAAATCCATTTTTTCGATGGTCTTAGGCGACCCCTGCCAAATCGTCAATCGACCCCCAAAGGGTTCTTGACCCACAGGAATGGGTTACCTGAAATGACTTAGCAGAGTGTTAAGTCACTGATAAACATGCATGAGTAGATTGACAAATGAAATATGTAGGTCTTAATTGTCTTTTATTATTATAGCTTTTATATAGCGCTACTTTCATGCTTATAGCATGCTCAGAGCGCTTTTGGTCCAACCTCTTTTGTGGACCAGTGGGGGGGGGGGGGGAGGGGGTATCTAGGAGTTGGTTTTCCATGCTGCCTTTAGGCGCTCAGTGAAAACACAACTCTGCTGGAGTCGGATGTCGAACCTCGAGCCCCCTTCTAGGTAGCCAAGTTCAAGCGCACTTGGCCTCCTGACCACGCTTTTCTTTTGAAGCCAATCGATAAGCTATGATATGATAAGATAAGATAAGATGTAAAGGTCAGCGTGTAGACAATAAGTGCATGCAGTTGTTAGGATAAGGCATGACTTGACGATACTTGACATGAAGCTGCTTATTTATAAAATATTATGGCATTGGTTTAGAGTGCTTATTATCTTATCTTATCTTATATAAAACAGACGTTACTTCAAAAAAGAAGATGATTACGTCCTACGCGTCATGCATTTAGTCATGCATATTAACCAATGACTTAAATTCTGCCAAGTTACTGGTTTTCCTGGCTAGCTCAGGCTAATAGTACTAGGGAAGAATGAGTATTGGTACAAATTTGTCCTAGCATATGGGACGAGGAGTGTGCCTTTATCTTTGTGTCTTTCAGAGTATTTTATTAAATTTTGTTTTTGTATTTGAAGATTATGGTTCAGTGTTTTATGTATAATTGCTACTTCACTTTTGAGTCTTCTGTCCTGAAGGCTCTCTAAATTTAGTGATTTTACTAAGGGTGTTACTCTAGTCAAATGTGAATATTCGTTTGTTATGAATCTCACTGCTCTTTTTTGTGTCAGTTCCAGTTCCAGTTTCTTAATATTTTCTCGAGTTGAAGGGTCCCAAACGGAGGTTACTGATCTACTGACACACAGATCAATAGTAACAGCAACAAGCTTTGGATCAGGCATTGAACAAATGGATGAAAGATATTCAACAACTCAATCCAATAAAATATTGGATATGTCCAATGAGATGTGCGGCTGAGACGCCCAAACCGCTTGGCCCACTAACAAGGGGACTCCGAATAACGAATCCTGACTCGACCAGAGTTGTCTTTGCTGAGCGTCTAATAGCAGGAAACGTTCTCTCCCAGATACCCCTTCCTCTAATTGGTCCACAAAAGAGATTGGAACATAGCGCGCTGAGCATGATATAAGCATGAGCAATATAAAAGCCATTTACACAAAAATGCTTATGTAAATTAACATGTCTTTCTAGTTCCATGTCCCAAGCGCATCTGTAATGATTTTCGTCACCCTTTTTTTTTTCTGATTCTTATTTTTAAATTTTGCTAGCTACGTCACGTCGCTGTCAAGTTTCCCATATCTATTAAATATTCAAGTGCCCATCTCTCAACACTGAGCTATAAGAATAGACATCTTCTCTTTCACTGGTTATCAGAACTCGTGGACACCTTGTTGGGAGAGACTCTAAACTTAGCCCAAGAAATTATTTATTGGCAATGTATATGTCAGTGTCACTGGAACTCGCTCTCTAGCATTAAAAAATAATAATAGCAAGGATTTCAGTCTGTGATTTATTGGCTTGCAATGAAAAAGAAATGACAAGCAAAATATTTTTTTTTTAAATCTTTTTTAAAAAAATAGCTAATCTAACAAAAAGATCCGCAATATAATTGCTATATGTCTTAATACTGCATGAATAAGGTCCCTTTTTCTATATAAAAAATTAATGGATTGCCACTTATTTATTAATTAGTTGGATGGATGCCTGGTCGTGCGGTTTGCGCGCTGGACTGTCGATCAGATTTATCGATGGTCCAGGGTTCAAACCCTGCCCGCTCCCATCCCCCGTCGTCCTGCGGGAGGTTTGGACTAGGAAGTAATTATCTTCAACTCTGAAGGAACATCCGAAACATGTAAAACAAACAAACAAACTACCTGGTTATTTATGTGCATTGATTCGTGTGTTGTCATCAGCTATGATAAATAATGCAGATTTTCAACTTGATCCGAGAATGGGCGTGGGAAAAGTAAACCCAAAAAAAAATGTGACCAGACAGCAAGAAGTGAGTTGATAGAAATGAGAAGTGGGAGAAAATAAAACGGGAAGAAAACGTAATAAGGGAAATAACTCCACATATACAGCCACATCTCTCAATAAGTAGCATTTGTGGCAATTATACATAAAACACTGAACCATAATCTTTAAATACAAAAACAAAATTTAATAAAATACTCTGAAAGACACAAGGATATCGGTACACTTCTCATCCCATATGTTAGGACAAATTTGAACAAATACTCCTTCTTCCCTAGTGCTATTAGAGCATGGAATGGGTTGCCTGAGCTAGCCAGGAAAACCAGTGACTTGGCAGAATTTAAGGCATTGGTTAATATGTATGACTAAATGCATGACGCGTAGGGTGTAATCATCTTCTTTTTTTGAAGGAACGTCTGTATTATATAAGATTAGATAAGATATAAGCTTTGTAAAAAGAGAAGGCAATTAATCAAAATAGTTCACGAGTTTGTTTTTTTAAACTATCGACATAGAGCAAAGGAATAGAGATACTGAATTCGGTCTACATTAAAAACTTGTGTTAGAATAGCGATATAAAAAAAAACGTTTGTTAAGCCTATTTATTATTTAGACAAGTCAGTGTCAGTTTTTGAACTGAAGCCATATAACTGATGCATTCTCCCACATTGTGATGTCTTCGGGTCTCTGCTTTCTTGACAAGCTGAAAGTCTCTGACAAACAAAGCGTGGGTTTAAAAATAGAGGCTGATCACTGACTTGTGATTTCACTTTGACAGATGAGTTTTTTGCTGGACAAACCCACGCGTTGGGTGAGCCTAGATAAGGACGTTAGTTAAAACATGAAGTTTATGAATTTGTCTTGCAAGCGTTCGGACGTAGTTCAGACAGGAGGATTATTACGTCCTATCCCAAACGTCCTGCAGGACGGCAAGAGATGACAGCTGCTGGGGTTCGAACTCGACATCATCGCGCTGACAGTTTGGAAATATCGTGCATCCAGACGACCATCATCATCCTCTGTCTCTTGATTTTTGTCGTGGGGGTACTTCGACAGTTCGCGTAAAAACATCCTTCCACTTCTCCAGTCAGCAGCGAGGCCGGTCTATTCTTATACAATGTCCAGCCAGCATGTCATTGGACGGCCTTTTCTTCGTGCTCCTTCCACTGCGGCTATAAGGATAACTTTTGACAGTTAGTCATGTCTTACAATATGACCAAACCAGATCAGCTTTCATCTCTTCACAGCATTAAGGTATTCCTCATTCGTCTTATTTGCCTGGTATCTGATACCCTGCATATTTCTGTAGCATATGCTCTCAAAGGCTTGAATTTTTCTTCAAGCCTCAGTATACAACTTCCACAGCCATATAGTTGACTACAGACAACTAAATAAATAATACAGTTACACTTTTACTTGTAGGATGATCTTACTCTTCCAGATTTTCCAGTTTGCTCAAGACAGCGGATGCCAAAGTTAAATGAGTTTTTATCGCTTTTATAGACTATTAGAGCCCAAAACTTCTTTGCAAATGATCCAATGTTTGAATCCTATTTGTTTGTTCTGTTATTGTTTTCTTTTCGTTTTGTTTCATTGAAGATGTTTATTTTGCTTGAGGGTACGGAGCAGCGTTTCCCAACCTGGGCTACGCCAAACCCAAGAGATATCCGACAGACCAGTTGGGGATTAAGACTTTTTGTTACCTTCACATGTCCCAAATTCTGTTGGGATACCGCGGCAATATCTAATCTGTTTTTTTTTCCCGAATCCCCTCGTTCTAATTATGCCTGCCCGTTAGATAAAGAGTCTGGTGAAGGCTATGCACTGTAGATGTGTTCCATCTCGTGCTGCTGGTGAGAGTAGTGTGAGCATTCAGTTGACCACTGCGAAGGCTATTCTATTTCAGCCGAAGCTTGAGCTGACCACCTCCTTTAATTTCGCTTCTGGCGTTTAGCTAATGCCAAGCCTGTTTTCTTGTTGTTTGTTTGGTGTTTTTTTTTTGTTTTTTTTTTTTGGGGGGGGGGGTTGTCCTCTGCAATTTATTTCGTGCTATTTTTCACAGCGCGGTGCCACAATGTTCTATCACTTTCTTCTGTCTCCCTTCTTAGGAGGTGGGGGGCACCATCATAGTTCTTGAGCCCGGTACATTTCTATGTCACTGAAGCTGGAAACGACACCATAAAATGAAAATAAGATGATGTAAAAATGACTGGAAAAGAAAAACTAGTTTGATAACAAACAAAAATTATTATTTTGGTCTAAAAAAAAACATTTCAAGCAAAAACTTATGATGATGAATTCGATTTGAAACCAAGGGCTATAATTTCTTTTTAATGCGCTATTTTTGAGAATGAATTCCTTCAATATCCTGTTGATTTTTTTTTCTTTCCATTTAACTGCGGCTAGTAAAGGTCTTTCAGTTTATATATAGCGCACCAGTATAAAGGCACGTAGGGATGAAAAGACTTGATTATGTTTTCTTATTGGTGCTCAAAAAACCTAATCAAAATGTAAAAAAATAAATAAAAATAGATTTTCGTTTAATATCTGAAGAGGTTTGTAAAGGTGAAGGCCATTGATAGAAAATTATTTTTTAATGTTTCTCTCCGTGAAATGATTTTGAAAGAAGTTCATTAATTAGGAATATAGCTGGAATTAAAAACAAAATATAAACATATTTTTTTTATTACAAAGCTTATATGAATTCATTCTGTCTGTCTGTCTGTCTGGTAAAAAGTGTGGACACGTTATTTCTCCCACATCCAATCTTGGATCAAGTTGAAACTTCGCACAATTATTCATTGACATAGACAAGACATGAATCAATAAAAAAGTAACCGGTTAGACATTTAATTAGCCGCAAGGCAGCGGAGGTTTGGATTCAGAGTTTTCCTTCTCCTAGATAGGTAGCCAACCAAGTGCTTAGGAGCCCCTCCTGCAAGAAGCTTACTGGTTTAGGTGCCAGTTGCTCGCCTTTGTCCCTTCTCCTGTCAGTGAGAACAGTTCCGCCGGGCTCAGTATCTGAACCACACTTGAAGGCCAGAAGTTGGACTGGTTGTCAGAGGCTATTAGAGACGCCGGCCATTGGAAGCATTTTATAGGTAATGGTGGGCTTAGAACCATTACGACTTCCGGCGTTAACAACCTTGCGAAGACATCGCCCTAGACCGCACTATTTGGAGAGAGACGGTGACCAAGAAAGCTATGGACAGCGAGAAAACATGGACCTCAGCTCTTGAAGTAAAGTGTGCCATACGAAAAATGGCAGGCTTCTCTGCCACCAAAGCGAAAGCCACCTTGATATGCACGCATTCCCCGATGAATTCGATACTTTAAACAATTATGTATATGTACCTGAATCATTAAATAGAAACAATCAAATATAAACTTTTCGTATGTAAACTGTGATTCTGGTGTGAATGTGCATTTTGGTTTTTTATAGTTGTAATGCTTTGTTTGGTGTAATGCACAAATTGTAAGGCAAATTACCTTTCGGACAATATAGATTATTACTATTATTATTATTAAACAAAAATAATCAATTAGTCAATTAATTAATGGTTATTAATTATTTTTTTGTCGAATAAGGGAAATAAATTGTATATTATTGGTAGATATAGTTACAAGAACGGATTTCATTCCCTTTAGATAAGCTTTGTTTTGTTTTGTTTTTTAAAGGATTTTTATCTTTTACTTGTTATTAATATTAAGACACCAGTTATAATTTGGGAATAGGAAAGACAATAAGCAACGATACAACATCGGAAAGACAATAAGCAACGATACAACTTCGGAAAGACAATAAGCAACGATACAACTTCGGAAAGACAATAAGCAACGATACAACTTCGGAAAGACATCAAGCAACGATACAACTTTGCTAGGAAAACAATATAGAAGTATGAACTAGCATTCACAAGATCACCTGATCAACTAGCTTTTGTCTTAGAAGTGTCGGACCCAATTTTAAAGAATGAAAACTATGGCATTTGGCCCGAACCTCCTGCACGGGAAGGCTGCGGGCATGGCTCTTCTTCTTCGTTCTTAGTTTTTTTTTATGTTGGGGGGGGGGGTTCAGATTAGTAGTCCTATATCTGAGATGAACTGCGAAGTGGTTTCCAGTTTTTGTTCTATATGAGGGTTTGAAATCAGGATTAACTCTCAGTATAATCTTAACAATTTATGATTAAGGTACCCTCTCCAGGTTGGTAAAGGGGTAGGCTCTATCACATTCTATATTGTTTTGCTGTTTGTTTGGTTTTTTTGTTGTTGTTGTTTTTTTTGCATAGAGGCATATTCATACAGATTTGTATTATGATTGATCTACTAGTATTTATTTCTCTAAATAGCTTTCATACAGACAGTCAGACCTTACACTTTACTTTATATATTTGATACATGTCCTACAAAGATTTACATACTGACGATTAAAAATATCACAGCATGAACAAATGTAAGCGAGATTTATATGATATATTGCAGAAAGCACGTGGATAGATAAAGCTTTACATCTTCGATTACATCTTGGGTGGTGATGGGGCACTGGAAGAGAGGGGGGGGGTCATACCATTGACGTCTGCTTGTCCGGCTGGCTTTCAAATGCTCGCCTTTTATCTCACGTTTTTCAGAGCTCTGACATTTTGTCTGCTTAATATTAGGGTCATTCGTTGGACAAGTTCTCTGAAAAAAAGCTTAATGTCTCAAGATAATTCTAAGCTGACACACATTTTGGACATGATATCTATAATTTTTATTACATACACATATTTTTATGTATATGAGCATTTCCTTCTCTCTCTCACACTCTCTTGCTATCTCTCTCACTCTCTCTTGCTATCTCTCTCACTCTCTCTTGCTATCTCTCTCACTCTCTCTCTTGCTATCTCTCTCACTCTCTCTTGCCATCTCTCTCACTCTCTCTTGCTATCTCTCTCACTCTCTCTTGCTATCTCTCTCACTCTCTCTTGCTATCTCTCACACTCTCTCTTGCTATCTCTCTCACTCTCTCTTGCTATCTCTCTCTCTCTCGCTTTATATATTTATATATATATATAGTGTATTTATTGTGTTTTCTTATAATTGTTGTATTAGTGTGACAGAGATATGTGCAGAAACATTATTATTATTATCGCTTTTATATAGCGCTGCTTTCATGCTTATAGCATGGCTCAGAGCGCTTTTGGTCCAATCTCATTTGTGAACATTAAGGTCAACTATTGAAACTATTCTTTTAAAAAGTAGAGGTACCCCTTGCAGACCTTGCGATCTACGGAGACAAGAGGATGTAAAACCAACTAAGTGAGACGGTCAGTGAGGGTGTCCTGAGGTCGGCACAAAGACTGTCTTTAATTCCTCCCCCCCCCCACGTATGTTGAGTCGATTCGGAATCATGAAGCTCAAAATCGCAGTCCTCAACGCTATTTGAACTCCATTCCTCGCGGTACGGCAGCCAAGCGCTATAACCAACTCTTACTCCACATTTTTTAGAATTTTGTAATTCATTTCAAGACTGATGGAAACGAAATGTGGATACCTTCATCAAGTATTTTAAAAACCGAGTCAGACATTAACATGTCAGTCCGGACAATTCGGTATTTGATTTGGTCGTTGAGTAACATCTATTACAATATGCATACTATGTTTGGAATCATTTTAGACAAGAAAGCATAAAAAAACACAACAAACGCAAAATGAAGCGGTAAGATTTTCAACAAATGAAGATTCACATTTGACTAGAGTAAGACCATTAGTAAAATCACTAAAGCTCGAAACATTCATGACAAAAAAAGATTGAAAAGTAGGCTATATTAGCAATAATATATAAATCACTTCACCAAAATTTTATAAACAAAAAGACTTATTTTGAAATAAATTTGCTTCTTTAGAAATAAAGAAAAATCCAAAAACAAATTTATGTCATCGGGAAAAAAAAAACGCATCTAAACACCGAGGCATGAATATTTTTATAACTCTATAAGCTTGACCTTTTTATGTAAGGAATCCATTTTTAAAGATAAAATACTTTTGTTTTTCAAGATTTTTAAGTTTTTCAAGTTTTTTTTATAGAAAAATAGCCATAAAATTTACAAAACGCAAAGGAATGAGGAGCGTAGATCTTTTAAACTTCAAGTTCCATTTTTATTGTTCAAAATAAAGAAGAGATACATAATTCAAGTCAAAATTGGTTTACATTCTGAATTTTAGTCTTTAGTTTAACAGTTATTTGTATAAAGGAAGAAATAGACAGCCTAATTTATTTAAACACTAAAACTTTTTTTTTAATTGAACATTAAATATTAAATATTTTTAGGACAATATTAAACATGTTTTCACTCAATAGATAAAGTTCCCCTTTCAGACCTTGTGATCCATAGGGCAGATGATATTAAGTTCATCTGTTTCTTTGGTAGGTGGATAACGAGCAGGGTGTCGTGTGGCTAGCACAACGACCAACAGCCCTAACGTTCCCCTACTAAAGTCTGGTACCTATAAGAGTCAGGATTGCCCTAAAAATACCGAGATTTGAACCCAGAACTCCAGTATTAACTTCCTCCCCCGCAAAGAACATTCTACAATTTTCCAACTAAGAACAGGACACACACCACTATTAAATTACCACCTGAACAAATAAACTCCACACAACTCCCCCTTTGCAGACACTGCGCCCACCCCTTTGAAACTGTAAACCGTATCCTCTTTGAATGCCCCTCCCTAATCCACCTTAGGCAGACCCTACTTCCACTACAGCCCAACATAACCAACACCCTGTACGGCAGTGCTGAACAACTGAAGAAAACAGCACACTTTTTTTCCTTGGCACAGTCTGCAAAAGAGCTCACAGCTCAGCAGCAATAAAGCTGGCTAGAAGAAGAAGAAGAAGAAGAACCCAGAACTCCGGTTTCAGAAGTCAAGCGCTTAACCACTCAGCCACCGCACCCCCTATCAATTAGATTTTTTTTTCCGAAACTTTAGTTTATAAGATTTTAAGGACAATGTAAACAAAGCAAATAGTTCATAATGAATGATGTTCCTCTAAAAGTCTAAACGATTCTGTTATTAGCAGGCTTCCTATAATGATACGTAAGTTTTGTCTAGGACTCTCGATGAACGAGATATGATTAGATTCTACTAATGAAATGATCCAAATAAAATAATCCCTAGAGCCCTAGAGTTTGTTGTTGTTTTTTTCCCATCATTCCTATTACCGCTCAGAGGATGTATTAGGACAGACGGAAGTGACGCTCGTAGACTGCCCTAAGGCTATTGAATAGAGTTAATGACATAGGCTCTCAGAGGGACGAGTGGGCAACTGTTTAACAATTCTATTTGTTTCTTAACTCTTTCTCTCCGTAGTTATTTACTACATTCTGGTGGAATCAACGTTGGTATCGTCAGTTAGGAGAGAAAGAATTAAACAACATTCTCTTGATTGTGTCAGGACGTCTAACAGATAACGCTGTGAAGACTATCTGTTGTAGATATTGGATGCCGTGATTCATAAAACATCTCAAATAGTATTGTGCTTTCAAAAGAATCGTGCGATTAACTAGTGGGTGACGAAATATGTAGGTCGCAGCTTGGTCTATGTATCCACTTAATATATTTCACTCCTTTACAATATTGTGTTCATAAAACAATGGAATATTTCCTCCTCACAGTCTTAAAGAGCTTCACCAGAAAAGAAACTAACTTCGGCAACTAGATAATCAAATTTTGTTTTTATATAAAAGGAGGGACACAATTACACATACTCCAATAGAAATGGTTTATATAAAAGAGGCAGAAAGGCTGAAAAAGAGGCCTTGAGCCCAAGTATACCCATGATGAAGAAGCTTAATGAAAAGCATAAATACTGAGGTTTCCTTTAAAAATATATATACCGAATCTCCTAAATAAATGCACCATAATCTACTAATATTGCATTTTGAACAATACATAGACATTGCTTCTGGTAGGCTTACTAGAAGCCAAGCCTAAGCCGCTTTGTGGAAACCCAATTAATTTTAGTAGAGAAGGAAAGAATTTTAAGTTATCTTGATTTTACGGGATATTAAGACAATATTTTAGTGCTGTCGACAAACAGAAAAGGTTATCTGGTCGTGGAATACCGGCCAATCCGTGCATTTTTATTGACATGTACAAGCAGCAGACACAGATGGAAATGATTGTGAATATGAAAAGAATCGATCTGACAATGAACCGTGACAATGTTCTCCTAGATACCCACTATGTGACAATGAACCGTATATCGACTAGGAAAAAAAAAACTAATTTCTCTCTAGGAATAGTTAGGATGTTAAGGGCATCCAAGATTTGTTTGTTGTTTGTTTGTTTGTTTTTTTTGTAATTTACAAACGAAGTGACTGATTCACTTCGATATTTTCTCACTAATAATAATATAAAAAAAACTATGCAGGGGAGATAACTGGGGTCTTGAAGAAACCTGTCAAGTTGTCGCAACATTCGTTTAATTTTAGTGCTAAGCCGTTAAAGAAAAAATCATATAGATAATCTTATCTTATCTTATATATTACAGACGTTAGTTTAAAAAAGAAGATAATTACGTCCTACGCTTTTCATGTGCCAATCTTGTCATATATGACAATCAATGACTCATATTCTGCTAAGTCGTTGATTTTCCTGGCTGATTCAGGCAACCCGTTTCATCCTATAATAGTACCTGTGAAGAAAGCGCTATCACCAAGAACATATATCTATGTTATTATTGTTGTTAACAAGGTGAAAACGTTACTCCATTCCTGTATTAGAAAAACATGAAATCAAATTAAAGGACTGTTTGATCGAGAGTGCTATAGTAACATTAGAACCCACTTCTGCTCGTGGGCGTAGCCCGGGGGTATTAACATTAGAACCCACTTCTGCTCGTGGGCGTAGCCCGGGGGTGTGGGGTTGGGGTGGAAGCTAAAAAAAAACTCAAAATTCTATGAGCGTAGCCAAGCCAAGGGTGGTTTTGAATTTAATTAAATCCCCTCCTCCAGAGAGCTTTTTTTAAAAGTTTAAAACCCCTCCTGGTGGTTTTGAGTTTAAATACCCCCCCCCCCTACAGATAGTTTTGAGGTTGAAAATCTCTCTCTTCAATTATATTCTAAGGCAAACTACAAACACCAAATTCTATGACTGTAGCTAATGGGATTTTGAATTTTAAAAAAAAATTCACAGATTTTTTAGTTTGCCCCCCCCCCCAATGATTCTGACGATAAAACTTCCCTTTTTAATATAAAATCTAAAGCAAACTACAGTCACCTAATTCTAAGAACGTAGCCATAGAGGTTACATATTTCTACCAGTGGCTGGGTTCCATCAATAAAGTGCATTGAAGTCATCTTTCGAAATTGAAAAGTCTAAATGTGGCTCAAAAGCGCAAACAGGGACATCCTAGTACAACTTGGCGCCACACTTTCATGGAGGCCCTCAGAGCAGGTGGGAAGAGGCTTCAGACATTGCCAGTGACAGATTTTTGTGGAAGCAGCTTGCCGCCCAATGCGCCGAACGACGCGGGAGGATCTAAGTCAGTAAGAAAAGCACATTAGGTTTTTAAAATAAAACTTTTTAATAGCAGGATAATGCACTGTAAATACCTCAGAATATGCATTTTGTCGGCTTTCTCTACTGGATATTGTGCTTGGAGGCGGGGCTCTGCCTCGCACTGGGGTAGCTCGCAGCGCTCCCCCAGACCCCCTTTCTGGCAATGGCGGGGAGTTTACAATTTTCCCACTAAGTCCAGGAAGAACCTTTTCTAGGGTACAATAAACGTCTTCCAAACACACGCACACACACGCACACTATGAATTTTTTTATGGGGGGGGGGAGAGAGAAAAATCCCCCCAACCCCCCCCCCCGAAAAAAAATCTGCTTCTGCTAGTGTATCGAATAAAAACATCAGTAGTTGTATTGTATTGTTTATTTTGCTGACACATTTTAAGTTGAGTATCTTAATGAATTTTGTTTTTTGTTTACTGTTGTTGTTGACGGCTGTTAACTTTTAACACCAAACTGCTGGTAGACAAACAAACCACTTTAGGCATATTATCTAATATATATATACATATAATTGAAATTAAGGAGTATGCATGTATGTTATGTATCTATTATGTATGCATGTATATGTATGTATGTTTGTATGCATGTATATGTATGTATGTATGTGTGTATGTATGTTATGTTATGTATCTATGTATGCATGTATATGTATGTATGCATGTACGTATGTATGTATGTATGTATGTATTATAATGTATGTATGTATGTATGTATGTATGTATGTATGTATGTATGTATGTATGTATGTATGTATGTATGTATGTATGTATGTATGTATGTATATATGTATGCATGTATGTATGTATGTATGTATGTATGTATGTATGTATGTATGTATGTATGTATGTATGTATGTATGTATGTATGTATGTGTCTATCTATCTATCTATCTATCTATCTATCTATCTATCTATCTATCGATCTATCGATCTATCTATCTATGTATAAAGGTATGTATTGGGTATGTCTGTATGTTTGTATGTATGTATGTATATGTATGTATGTATGTATGTATATATGTATGCTTGTATGTATGTGGGACCCCAAACTAACGCCCGCACGCCATGGGTAATATCCGGCTAGTTCAAATTTTTATCAAGAATGTTAAAACTGTGTTAGCGGGAAGGGTTGAGATGTTCAAATCTGTAGTTCACATTTTTCGTTTTATCATACTAGTATTTGTTTTCCTAAACCACGTCAGTAATCTTTTGTTTGGACATCTTGGTCACGGCACGGCTGATCTAAGGCCAAACTTTATTGATCATCTTTAAAACACACGCATGTCTGGCAGGTCCAATGTGCAGGGCGCCATCTTACAAACCAGAGCCCACCTTACGGTGTGGCGAGTGGGGCACCACCACAGACCCCACGCCTGAAAGGGGGGCCCCACGATAGCAGAAAATATTATCTAATTTGTTGTTGTTTTTTTTGTGCACAATGTGTCTAACTCATTGGTTACAATGATTTAAAAGGCCACAAGATCAATACTAGAAGACAGGGGACAAATTCTTACAAGCAAAATCTTTCTTGCACAACGATTACTTTATAGTGTGTAATGTAGTCATATGGCCAATGGTATACGTAATGTACATTTTTATGTACTAACGATAAGGCCAACAAAAAAAAATAGCATCAGAGGCGGACGAGCCTGTTAGTGTAAGGTGGTAGGGTATAGTTAGCCTACGCTTACGGCTCACGGACATGCGTCTGACACTTTGCTTGGGCCCCGCTTTCGACACTCTCCCCGGACCCGGGGGTACTGCTAATGTCGCCTCTGGATCAAATCATTGTTGAAATCAAGTTGTCATGTTACTGTATGTATTTTATAATCGTTCCTAATCGGCAGTTGTCTCTCTTATTGCCACAGTATATTTTTGATAGTCTTATAATCGTGTCAGTGAGTACCCCCCCTACACACACACACAAAGAAAATCGCAAACGTCTAAAAAGAATAAATTAATCCTATAGTATTAAGAGATATGGCTAAATGTGTGAGGTTTTGTCCTTTTAGATGATTGTATTCGTTATTTCTCCCATTCTCGGATCAAGTTGAAATTTTAAACAATTGTGTATTATACCTAACAAATCATGAATAAAAAAAACAACAACATTTTGTCCATTAATTCTTATCAATTAATTTTTTGTTTGTTTGTTATTAAAAAATAGAAATAAATTACACAGTATCTATATATATATAGCTCTCTTCTTGGCTCAACAGTCCGGATACCACCAATAAGTCATGGAAAGATCGCTCTAGACTAGAGTTACCCCACGTAACTTTAGCGGCAAAAAAAAAGAGGGTGGGGGGAGAACAAGTAATATTCACCCGTCACTAAATGGCAGGGCCGGACCATTTTGACCAAGAATTTATGAAAAGATCGATCTTTTATTTCTGCAAGTAGGACTAGAGTTACCCCAGGTAACTTTAGCGGCTAAAAAAAAAGGGGGGGGGGATAGAATAAGTAATCTACTCTGTATTCACCCATCACTAATTACTGAAATAGCGCGTATGCTACGTCGTGGGTCGACTAGTTTAGATATATAGGTGTAAATGGGAAGTTCACCCCTTTGAAAAGCTTTGTTGCTGTTGTTTTTTTAAAGTTAATAATGTTTTTACACTTACGCGTGTACTTCCAAATATATTGACTGAATCAATGTTATTCACATTGAAACAACCCAGGAGCGATGTGTGACCCTATCTAGTGGGATCTAGTTTGAATCCCGATTAGTGCTGAGTAATGTATGCTGACCCCCTCCCCCCCCCCACAGGTCCACAAAAGAGATTGAACCAGCGGGCACTGAGAATGGCATAACATGAAAGATGCGCTATATGAATGGTAGATGATGTTAAGGTTATCTGGTTACTGAGGGTGTCATGTGGCCAGCACAACGACCATCCGCCTTTACTTTTCCCCAACTAATGTCAGGTACCCTAAATTTAAAATCCCAGTAGAACCGAAGACCTCGGTTCGGAAGCCGAACGCTTTACCACTCAGCCACCGCGCTTCGATATGTAAAAGAGTTAGTTGAAATATACTCTCACAGCAGAGGGAGGCAATCCACAAGACTCTAAATCAGCGGTTTTCAACCTTTTATGCTTTTATGCCCCTTTTTACAATCCACCATTCTGCAGCGAACCCCCCCCACACACACACACACACATACAGCAATAGAAGAGTAGACAATTTTCGATGGTCTTATGTCTTATGTCGCGATCCACAGGTTGAGAACCCCTGCTCTAAATATAAACACACAAAAAAAACGAATTTTAGAGACTGGAATGCCACCAACCTCCCGTAAGACCCACTGATGGAAACAACTCGAACCCTGGCCTGTATAAGTGGGTGTTCACCCTTCCATCACGTGATCGACCGAAATAGTTAACAAGAAACACGTTATTTGAAAAAAAGCACACAAAAAAAACCCAGCAAACTTTGTGTTTTTGTTAAAAGTGCGTGCTATTTTGTACATCTTCCATGATCAATGAAACATTGAATACAGACACAGAAATCAAAGTCTTTTTTCCTGTATTCATCGCGCTCTTTCATTTCACAGGGCTTTGAACAATTTTCTATATCTCAAAGGAAGATATCTTCATGTTATGAAAACGTGAAATCGACAGTTATACAATGGAGATTTTTCCCCGATGAAGTGCACAATGTCAAGGACGCTAAATTGAACTATAATGCTGCCAACTAAACAAGCAAATATATTTTTTTTTAAAATACTTTTAAAGAAAGAATTATCTAAGTGGTTTAATTGCACATTTACTCTCAATATTGTAATACTTTTTTTCCTTTTACCACTATTTAATGTATTTATTTATTTTAATTAATTCATATGTTGTCATCAACAATAAATAATTGTGAAAAGTTTCAACTTTAGTCGAGAATGGGAAGTGGGAGAACTCCCAACGTGTTCAAAATAACTATCAGACAGACAGACAGACAGACAGACAGAAGCTTTGTAAATAAAAAAAAAACACTATAATTTTATCAATATCTTAATGCGTAGCAGTTCATCTTCCTATTAAAATCTCATTTCTCACCGCTAATTAGTTATCCCATTTGTTTATGACTAGCTTGTAATTCATAGAGTGAAGGTCTAATAGCCCACAAATACTGGAACTATTTCGAGCTACAAAGTCCACACAAATGAGCTTTTCAAATACCAAAAAAAAAGGTCACCAAGACAAACAATGTTGAACTTAGCCCCCTAAGAGGTCCACTCATATAAAAAAAAAAAGTAGGTTTAAACTATCAACAACCACAACTCCATCTCCTCCATTACAAAAGGAAGAGCCGATGCTATTGTATTGTTAGTCCGTCTGACGGCATGATATCACAGGATACGGAGACTTATCCATGTTATTATTTTAATTATTATTACAATGTTAATATTCATATGTATTCAAGGAACGGATAGCACAGAAGATATAGTTCAATGTGAACCTGGGCTAACTGATGTTATTGAACGCTTATCTAATCGATAAAATTGTTTTGTCAAGAGCCGATCTATAATTCAAAGCCTCAACGAAGAAACTCTTTCCTTTTATTTGATGTTTTGAGAGAGTAGCTGATATGAATACAGTACTTCTTTTAAATAATATGCAACATTGCTCATTAAATATTGTTTTAAATTATATTCGGCTTATATATAAATGTATATTAAATACATTATGTCTCTTTTAAATTGAACGTGAACTTTTATTTAAAATGTAGCTAGCTTGTATCACAGAAAATATTTAATTTAGTCATTCACATTTTTTTTACATCGTCTGCCACTGTGCGAGTTGCCTCCTTTATTTTATTGTCTCCCCTATTTTTAATATTAATTGTGAATAGTTGTAAAAATGGTTTATTTTTATGGGGAAAAAAACTGCTTGATTAGTTAATTTTTAAAATTAAACTTTTCGCTTTCAGATAACAAAATAGCCGTTGCATCCTAACTTTGCAAGATCTAAAATACCATGATTTCTGATTTTCAATATCTTTTCTAGTTTTTGAGATCTTAACGGGACGGACGTATGTACAGACAGACCACACAAAACCTAGTGGCTATTCCCCTTTGGGGGGCTGATTTAAAAAAAATATAACTTATCAAAACTTTCCTTATTGTGTACACCGGATACACCGAAAGAAAAATGGTAGCCATTTCTAGTTTTGTCTGCCATGTATGAAACTCTCTTACTAATGTATTCTTTTGATAGGGTTTGAGAAATGAGCACGGTACTTGTGATTCAAGTCAACCATGTTCTGACGAGGGCGTGCATAGCAACTCACAAAGTTTTTATTTTTTGAATATGTCCCAGAGAACCTCGAAATGAATGCATAATGAAGTGTCACTAAACTCTGCATGGATCAAAGTAGAATGTTTCGAATTCCATCGACAGATTGACAGATAGATAGACAGATAGATAGATAGATAGATAGATAGATAGATAGATAGATAGATAGATAGATAGATAGATAGATAGATAGATAGATAGATAGATAGATAGACAGATAGATAGATAGATAGATAGATAGATAGATAGATAGATAGATAGATAGATAGATAGATAGATAGATAGATAGATAGATAGATAGCAATGTGCTCTTTATAAACACATAGATATAAGTGAGGGAGGATTTAGGGAGTGAGGAAAGAAGTGGGGAGGGAGTTAGGGAGGGTGTTAATGGTGAGGGAGGATGTTTAGGGAGGATGGGGGATATTTTGATGGGAGAGGGCGTATGACAGGGCGCTACAGACCTTTTCTTTAACAAGGTCGGTCTAATATATTTTAGGCTTAGGTGTCAGTTTATATTTATAAACGAAACTACCTGTTGCATAACACCAAAACAAACCGATAAATAGTTTAGTGGCGCAATGGCGCCGCCCTGGGGGCGCACGTGACCCGTCTCACCTTCGGCTGCTAACGCAAGAAGAGTAAAATTGGGGTCAACATTAAGTTGAACTAAGTCTCTCCTGTGCACATGCCCTGGACATAGGATCATTAGTGCACATGCCCTGGACATGGCATCATTCGTGCACATGCCCTTGACATAGGATCATTGATGCATATGCCCTGGACATGGCATCATTGGTGCACATACCCTGGACATGGCATCATTGGTGCTTATGCCCTGGACATGGCATCATTGGTGCACATGCCCTGGACATGGGATCATTGGTGCACATGACCTGGACATGGGATCATTGGTGCACATGCCCTGAACATGGGATCATTGGTGCACATGCCCTGGACATTGGATCATGTGTAAACAATAGCGAGCCTCCTCTCTTCACAAAGAAGTTGTGTCTAGAAACTGAAGTGGCCTTTGTGAACTGGTGCAGCCTCTCGACCGAGTTATGTTGCAATCTCTTGATATTTTTAGGCTATGTTTATTCTATCCTGTTCTAACAATGAATCCATTTAGCAAAAAAAAAAAAAAATATTTTAGAACTTTAAAACATGCTTGTTAAAAATCCAGCCAGCAAATGAATGAATGCTTTAGATTCGTGTTTAAAATATATAACAAGTTGACACGGTCAAGTTTAGACATTAATTTAGAGCCCCCCCCCCCAAAAAAAAAGAATCAAGAACTTTCTTAAAAATACATACACATACTTAAAAATAAAAATAAAAATAATAATAATCAAGAAAAACATTAAAAATATATTTTTAAAAAGCTTATACGAAATGTAATTGTATCAATAAGTTTGGATCTGTCATGTAATTAAATGTGTAATAGATTATAGATCTAGACCAACAACAATAACAATATTTTGTACCAATTGTTTTTGTTTAGCGCTATTTCATGCCTTTTAGCTTTCTCACTACACTATTTGACTATCACTTGTCTGGACCAGTTAGAAGGGGGGGGGGGGGGAGAGAGAAGAAAGGGTACACTTTCATACTAATCAGCTCTTAGAAAGAACGAGACCTTTAACTCCTTGTATTATCACGTGGGAAGAGATCACGTTGTTTCTTTCTGTTAAAATATTTTATTTGGCATCTTGTTTCCTGTTTCAGTGGGTTTCAATAAGAACATTCACAAATATAAATAGTGTATCCTCATTCCATTTGAGATGTCTCCGTAGGATCTTGAATGTCACATGGAAAGAAAAAGTGTGCAATACTGAGATCCTTGCGCGATCAGGTATTCCCAGCATTTTTACAGCCCTCAGACAACGCTGTTTGCGCTGGCTTGGACATGTTCGCCGGATGGAGGGCAAGCGCATCCCGAAAGTCATCCTCTATGGTCAACTCGCGACTGGCACAAGAAAAACTGGTCGCCCCCACCTCCGTTACATAGATGTAATAAAACGCGACCTCAAATCAGTGAACATCAATACTGACAATTGGGAAGACATAGCTCTAGACCGCAACAGGTGGAGAGAGACAGTGACAAAGAAAGCTATGGACAGTGAAAGTACATGGGTCTCAGCCCAGGAAGAAAAACGCACAAACCGAAAAACGGCCAGCTCCTCTACCACCGAAGCAGAAGCCAAGGGGACCCTAACTTGCGCTATCTGTGGACGGGAGTGTCTCTCCAAAATAGGGCTCCACAGCCACATGAGGAAGTGTGCTCTGAGATGAACCATAGTCGTCCTACGGCTGAAGGAGGCCAATGATGATCCTGAGAGGGGGGTGGGAAATTATTGTAGATATTTTAGTTAGGTAGTGCATTCTAAGGTTATTTGTATTATACTATTGTTAAATACCTTTTATTTATAAGCCTATATTTCTAAGGGATGCTCAAGAAAAAATAGGGGGGGGGGAGGGGAGGCAATAAAGTTTCTTGCCCCGGTCGCAGGTCTGGCTCATTAAGCCTCTGATCCTAAATCAATCTGATGATCACGATGATCAAGGTCCTCAGAGAAGACAACATAAAAGAATAGACAGGCCTGTCATTGAAAGAAATTCGATCTTCTTCTTATCTTCTTATCTTACATGATACAGACGTTACTTCAAAATCGACTAACTTCCGAACTAGTGGAACACGAGTTTGGATTAGAAGATTTGTGACCACACGACAGAGGCGTAGTAAGCAAAACGTGCATCTGAGGGTGGCGCCCGGAAATTGCGCCCCTCTTGCCCCTCCCTCTCACTACGCCTCTGCCCAAAGATGGCCTGTTGATCATTGTCAAAAACCGCAAAACTACTGTCCAAAAACTGAGACTAAAATTGTAAGGCCATATCACAAGGTCCTCAGAGCTTGCAAAGACGTTCCTTCAAGGAACAGTACCAGGAAAAAGAAACAAAGACAGAGACAGCGATGAGAAGACAACATAAAAGAATAGACAGGCCTGTCATTGAAAAAAATTCGATCTTCTTCTTATCTTCTTATCTTATATAATACAGACGTTAAAGATGATGATTACGTCCTACGCGTCATGCATTTAGTCATGCATAGTAACCAATGACCGAAACTCAACTAAGTCACTGGTTTTCCTGGCTAGCTCAGGCAACCCAAGGTTAAAGGCGAGGAGGAATGGATAAAGACGGTGAACAGATCTTGTATGGTGTCCCAACGTTTCAACAGGATAAGTGAAGGGGGGATATCACTAAGTCCACCCAACTCCAATGGGAACCTGAAACTAAAGGCGGTTGGTCGATGTGCTAGCCACATGACGTTTTCGTTAACCGTAATAGAAATAGATGAGCTTTGCATCATCTGCCACATTGATCACAAAGTCTGAAAAGAACTATCCCATGTCCTAAATCAACTCAATAATAAGGTGATATTGAAACAAGCAAAATATACAAAATCTTTTTTAAAGAAAATTATCTAAAGGGGAAGAACTCCGCTATTAAAACTATATCTATCAATAACAAACAAAGTTTTTTCCCTTATTTGACATCAAACAAAATAATTTATTGCCAATGATTAATTGACTAATTGGGTATTTTTATAATTGATTCATGTTTTGTTAGCTACAATAAATAATTGTTTAAAGTATCAACTTGATTGGAGAATGCGTGAGGGAGAAATAGTACTTAAAATTATTTAAGGGGACTAAACCCAACATATTTAACCATAATTATGAATACTGAAGTATTAGTTTCCCTCATTGGTATCAAACAAAATAATTAATTATCAGAATTTAATTCTCTAATTGGTTACTTTTTTTTATTGACTCATGTTTTGTCTATGCCAGGGGTTCTCAACCTGTGGGTCGCGACCCACTTTAGCGGTAAAATGTTTTCTTAATAAAAAAAAACGAGTCAAAACGATATAAACTGTAATAATAATAATAATAAAATAATTATCACTCCTTCTATTCAGTTTCTCTGCCTCTTATAAAATTAATGAAAGTTAAAATAACATATAATTACCAGGCAATGAAAAGTCTAGAAATGTGTTTCCTTTAAAATATCCAGTCCTTCATATTTTAAAATTTTTTTTTTCGAAAACTAGATCAAAAAAAGTAACTCTTCTTCTTCCGAAGGTAAACATACCTCAACAACGAAAACCTTGTGATTGTTTGGGTTTGTTTTTTTTTTAACCCAGAAGACGTAGAAAAGAAAAACTGAGCTCTAACAAGAAACCTGTAGTCAAAGCAGCGGTCATTCCGTCATGTGACGTATCCGGTTCCAGCAATGACCAGTATCATGACAGAACGTTGAATCTCACTTCCTCCCCCGACATTCTGTTCATGACGGCCAAGACAGTCCAGCCAAGTGAAAAGGAGGAGGGGGGGGTGCTAAACGAGGCAAATAAGGGGGGGGGGGCGTATAGGGAGGCGAGAAAAATATGATCACAGTTTCAATGGAGTGAGTTGCTGCTGACACCTTCAGCGAATGGTGAGGGTCTTTGTATTTCTTTAAGTCTCTCTATTACTTTTTGACTTTTCTCTATCCAAGCTTCTTTCATACACACACGCTCTGTCTGTCTCTCTCTCTCTCTCTCTCAGTCTCTCCATCACACTTTTCCTCATTTCTCTCACACTCTCTCTCTATATCTCTCTTTCACTCGCAGGTTAACTCTTCCCGTCTCTCTCTCCGTCTCTGTCTCTCACACACTCTCTCTCTCACCCTCTCCCTACGTCTCTGTCTCTCACACAGTCTCTCTTTCTCTCTACCCGTCTCTGTCTCACAAACTCTCTCTCACCCTCTCTCTCCATCTCTCTCTCACACACTCACACTTTCTCTCCAAAGTCTCTCTCACACACACACACACTCTTTCTCTGTCTCTCTCTTACTTTCACTCTACCAATTTCTCTTTTCTTCTCTCTCTCTCCATCTCTCTATCACACACATTCTCTCTTTGTCTCTCTCCGTCTCTCCTTCTCACTCTCTCTCACTCTCTCTCCATCTCTCTATCACATTCTCTCTTCGCATCTCACCATCTCTCTTTCTCACTCTCTCTCCATCTCTCTACCACACACATTCTCTACCCGTCTCTCACTCTCTCTCTCTCTCTCTCTCTCTCTCTATCTATCTCTCTTTCCCACTAGCTGTACTGCTAAATATTTACAAAGTCCGTATGTAAATAGCCTGACATTGACGCACGTGCACGGCTCTGTCCAAGAAGTACATTCCGTAAAGAAGTAATGTTCCAATGCACATTATTAAATAATAAACAGAACGAATGAACAATAAAACCTAATTCTAAGTAAATAAAACACACAATCAAAAAAACTTTCTGATCGATAGATGACAGATGATTTATAAAGAATCATGAATAATTCAGAGGCCAATAAAACGATTTATGGCTGGTCTGGTGGAGGAATGGATGGAGAAATAAATATCTTTTCATATATGATCCATAATGTAGATCCATAAAATGACTGTCTATACAGATCTCGAGTACCTACTATTATAAATATTGCAAGACTAATTTTTTTTTAGTAATTCTTCTTGTCTTAAAGATAAGAATGTTTGAGAGGGAGTGCGTGTTGTGTACAATCTGCAATCGAATAGGGTGTGGAACTATATGTATCAATTATTATATTTCTTCAAATGTGTATCTGTTTTTTGATATAGCTCGTTCGGGGTCAACGTTCGACCTGAGAGAGAGAGAGAGAGAAAGAGAGAGATAGAGAGAACCTTAAACCAAAATGCTGATCTGTTTTAAAACGGAAATTATACACGTTCATTTTTTTTTAAATAATAGTAGCGGTTCCAAAAATTATTCAAATAATCTAAAACCATTTTCCATTTTTTTTTGTTCTTTTTATTTTTATTTGTCATAGCCACAAGTCTTCAGTTGACGCAGAACAAAGTACAAAATCTTTGATATTAAATAATATTTCTATTACTATTATTATATTTTTAAGGTTAATCACTTTTCAATTGTTTATGATTTAATACTTGTGAATTATTAGAACTTACAAATAAAAACCTATTTTAAAAAAGCCCACAAAAGAGGCAATATGGCCCATAAAAGAGGCACATAAAGCCCAAAGGATTCCTATGATGATAAAGCTAAAATTGAATAGCGCAAATTCTGAGGTTTCCTATATATATATATATATATATATATATATATATATATATATATATATATATATATATATATATATATATATATATATATATATATATATATATATATAAAAGTTTTAAAACTCTAGTTTTGAGTAACTTTCTTTAAATGTAGCAATGAATAAAGTAAAGCACTAATTTTTTTTTAAGTCAAAAAAAGTGTTTTTTCCACGCCATTTTTTTCCCTGTCCTTTGTAAGAGAAAATATAACGTTAGGTCTTAAAAGAAAGAGAAAAAAAAGAAAGATACAACTAAGGATGACAATACAATAGATTGTAAGTTTCAAACGTTTCTTAAGAAATGAAGATTATTATCCGAAACATCCAGTTGTAGCCTACACCTCCTGTAGGACAGCAGGCGGAATAGGAACTCTGGACTATTGTGACGAAGTCCGAAGCCTCCAATTGTAGCAAGCACCTCCTGCAGGACAGCAGGCGGAATAGGAACTCTGGACCATTGTGACGAAGTCCGAAGCCTCCAATTGTTGCAAGCACCTCTGGCAGGACGGTATGGAAGGACAGCAGGCGGAGTTGGAACTCTGGACTATCGTGAATAGGTCAGAAGCATCCAATGACACTCATTTCGTGAAGGTACAGCAGTTCTTCTTTCTATTGACACCTTGGCTGCTAAAAGATGTGTCCCTGACCGGGAAGGAGGGTGTGGACGTCACGGATAGCAATAGTTCTTTGTATCCACGACCTTTGTCTTCACAATGCTAGCTTTCATTAAAAGTATGCGTCTTAAATTATCGACCCACAACAAAAGGAATGTACAATATTTTTTTTTTATTTTGTGGTGAAAGGTATTCTAGAAAATTGAGAACCACTAATAAAAACACACACACACACACAGACTTCACTCTTTATTTTTGGCATTTTTTAGTGGTACCAAGGGGTTTAACTCTCTAGGCGGAAATTGGCTCAAAGTAACATGTCTGTCACCATGTTAGGATTTTTTACATCAAAGTTCAAATTTAAGAAATGAAAGATTTTAATGTGAATCTTTTTTTAATTGAATCACGCACTGTCCGAGTTTCACGAGACGTTAATTAGACTTATTTAGACACGGAGAAAGAAACTCACTAGTACATGAGTAGTACATGAGTAGCACATGGGTAGTACATGAGTAGTATATAGATTAATATGAGTACATGAGTAATACATGAGTAGTATATAGATTAATATGAGTACATGAGTAGTACATGATTAGTGTATAGATTAATATGAGTACATGAGTAGTATATAGATTAATATGAGTACATGAGTAGTACATGAGTAGTATATAGATTAATATGAGTACATGAGTAGTACATGAGTAGTACATGAGTAGTATATAGATTAATATGAGTACATGAGTAGTACATGAGTAGTATATAGATTAATATGAGTACATGAGTAATACATGAGTAGTACATGAGTAGTATATAGATTAATATGAGTACATGAGTAGTACATGAGTAGTGTATAGATTAATATGAGTACATGAGTAGTATATAGATTAATATGAGTACATGAGTAGTACATGAGTAGTATATAGATTAATATGAGTACATGAGTAATACATGAGTAGTATATAGATTAATATGAGTACATGAGTAGTATATAGATTAATATGAGTACATGAGTAGTATATAGATTAATATGAGTACATGAGTAGTACATGAGTAGCACATGGGTAGTATATAGATTAATATGAGTACATGAGTAGTATATGATTAGTATATAGATTAATATGAGTACATGAGTAGTACATGATTAGTATATAGATTAATATGAGTACATGAGTAGTACATGATTAGTATATAGATTAATATGAGTACATGAGTAGTATATGAGTAGTATATAGATTAATATGAGTACATGAGTAGTACATGAGTAGCACATGGGTAGTATATAGATTAATATGAGTACATGAGTAGCACATGAGTAGTATATAGATAAATATGAGTACATGAGTAGTACATGAGTAGTATATAGATTAATATGAGTACATGAGTAGTACATGAGTAGTACATGAGTAGTATATAGATTAATATGAGTACATGAGTAGTATATGAGTAGTATATAGATTACTATGAGTACATGAGTAGTACATGCGTAGTATATAGATAAATATGAGTACATGAGTAGTACATGAGTAGTATATAGATTAATATGAGTACATGAGTAGTACATGAGTAGTATATAGATTAATATGAGTACATGAGTAGTACATGAGTAGTATATAGATTAATATGAGTACATGAGTAGTACATGAGTAGTATATAGATTAATATGAGTACATGAGTAGTATATAGATTAATATGAGTACATGAGTAGTATATAGATTAATATGAGTACATGAGTAGTACATGAGTAGTATATAGATTAATATGAGTACATGAGTAGTACATGAGTAGTATATAGATTAATATGAGTACATGAGTAGTATATAGATTAATATGAGTACATGAGTAGTATATAGATTAATATGAGTACATTAGTAGTACATGAGTAGTATATAGATAAATATGAGTACATGAGTAGTACATGAGTAGTATATAGATTAATATGAGTACATGAGTAGTACATGAGTAGTATATAGATTAATATGAGTACATGAGTAGTACATGAGTAGTATATAGATTAATATGAGTACATGAGTAGTATATAGATTAATATGAGTAAATGAGTAGTATATAGATTAATATGAGTACATGAGTAGTACATGAGTAGTATATAGATTAATATGAGTACATGAGTAGTACATGAGTAGTACATGAGTAGTATATAGATTAATATGAGTACATGAGTAGTACATGAGTAGTATATAGATTAATATGAGTACATGAGTAGTACATGAGTAGTATATAGATTAATATGAGTACATGAGTAGTACATGAGTAGTATATAGATAAATATGAGTACATGAGTAGTATATAGATTAATATGAGTACATGAGTAGTACATGAGTAGTATATAGATTAATATGAGTACATGAGTAGTACATGAGTAGTATATAGATCACAGTCTCCAGCCTCACAGTGTGTACAATGTGAGGAGCAGTTGACTAAATCAACTTAATTACTTACTAAATGTTTCAGCATCGATCAGATTTTGAACGATCCTATTGAGAACGATCAGATTCTAAATACTTTATATTTACATTTGTTGGAAACTGCATAGTAATGGAAATGGATGATTTATAATAGTTGTTCATTATGGAAGAGTGTTATGGAGTGTACGTGTGTGTGTGTGTGGTTCTATGGTGACGTTGGGAAGAGGTTAGCGATTGGTTGTGAATGATGCAACATAGGTGGCATTGTCGTCACATGGCCTCTGTTAGGACAGACGACTCCAGAACGTGAGACTGAAAAGATGTTTGATTGTAGTGTTTTTGTTTACAATACCATTTTATATTATTATTAAAGTCTGATATAGTTATTGCATTTCATCACAAGTTGATTATGTTTATATTATGATAAAAGTAATATGTAATACTGTTCACAAAAGAACTTATTTAAGTTATTTCACGTTAAGATATAATACGCCTACATAGGTTTAGTTGTCGACCAGAAGTTTGGTGCTACCAGTCGAAGTCCGTTAGCAGCTAAGAGACCTCTTGTATTTAGTTGTCATATTACGGACATTAACACTGTTAGGTTGTCAGCATTTGTAATATGATTATAGGCGTGTCTCGTGAAAGGGCGGTAGGATGGGGGCCTGTAGACAAGTTTTTTTAAAGTTAAATGAAGTCGTAATTCGAGGAAACTTGGTCGTTAAAAAAAAAATTTTCAGCTGCTGTTGATGTTGTTGTTGTATCTGCTTTTGTTGCTGTCGATGTTAATGTTTGAATTGTTGTTTATGTTGCTAGTGTTCTTGTGGATGGTGTTGATGTATTCAAGTTTGGATTTAAGTGAGGGCAGGTGGGATTACTGTCCAGAGGAATTCACAAGAAAGACACTCCCCCCCCTTTTTTTTTCCGATAGAGAAAAAAAATCTACATTTTGACTGGTCAGCAACTTTATGTTTTCTTTTAATAATTTTGTTTCGCATCTTTATTGACAATTCTTACAGTAGGCAACACTTTTATGGCTTAAAAAGTGTCCGCTTATGGGTTTGCTTGTATTATTCTCCAGATTTACCCTAAAGATTTACTTTTTATTACTATATATGCATATTACATATCTTTAGACGAAGGAAAATTTAATTAAACATTTACGTTCTTTCATAATAGGGCAAGCTTTTAGATAGTAATAATAAGTGTTAATAAGTGTTAATAATAATATAAGTTTTAATGAGTGAATTTTTATTAAAGGTTTCAAAAAAGTCTCCGGGCCTCAAAAAAAAAAAATTTCTTCCCCCGGGGCCTCCACATCCGGCCCTTGCTATAGTTGCTGATGTTATTGTTAAAGTTTCTGTTGAAGTTAATGGTGGCGGTATCGTTAATGTTGTTGATCATGTTGTCTTTATTATTGTTGTTATGCTGTTATTGATGTTAATGAAGTTGCATTTGTTTTTGTAGTTATTGTTGTTGTTGCTTTCGATGTTCCGTGTTTGATGTTGTTGTTGCTAATGTTATTTTTTTTATTTGCAGTTGATGTGCTTCTGTTTATGATGTTATTACTTTTGCTATTCTTGCTAACCTTGCTTCTGTTATGACATGATTAGAATTTAGTTATTTGTTTCGGGAATAAGCGGAAAGTTTTACTTAGTGACAAATGACGTGACAGATAGTTAAAAAACTAGAACTCTCTAGGCGACGCTTTTAGAATCAAGACGCTTTTTTATTTACAGTAAGAATAAGAAGAATGATATAGACAGCTAGTAATAGAGGACATCCGACGGTTCCCGTATTAAGTATTAAAAGTGTTTGTTGTTTCAACACCAGCGTCGACTTTATTTATCGATTGGTGGCCTTTCGTCGGTGTTCCAGTTTTGAGTTCAGTGTTACCTCCAGTTGGACTTAGTTACATTTTCAAGTATTTAACACCGCGGAAGAGCATAACAGCTGTTATTGCTTTTGCTATTCTTGCTGACCTTGCTTCTGTTGTTTTGGCACTTGCTATATTTCTATTGCTGTTGTTGAGGTCTAGATACACATACAAAGACCGCATCATAAATGATGAGATTCCAAACAGGATCTCAATGGCTATCGGGCCTCAAGATGATCTGCTGACTACTGTCCAAAAAAAACCGCAAACTAAAACTTTATGTCCATCTCACATAATCCTCGCAAAGACCTTCCTTCAGGGAACAGTACCAGGAATAAAAAAGAAAAAGGTACAGGGAATGTGATGGTAAGATAACATCAAAGAATGGACTATTCAAGGCTTTGACTAGAGTAACACCTTTAGTAAAATGAAATGAAAGCCTTCAGGACAGAAGACTCAAAAGTAAAGTAGCAATTTTACATAAAACACTGAACCATAATCTTCAAATACAAAAACAAAATTTAATAAAATACTCTGAAAGACACAAAGATAAAGGCACATTCCTCTAGGACAAATTTGTACAAATACTCCTTCTTCCCTAGCGCTATTAGAGCATGGAATGGATTGCCTGAGCTAGCCAGGAAAACCAGTGACTTGGCAGAATTTAAGTCATTGGTTAATATGCATGACGAGTAGGACGTAATCATCTTTTTTTTTTGAAGTAACGTCTGTATTATATAAGATAAGATAAGAAAAGAATGTCGACAGATCTTATCTTATATATTACAGACGTTACTTCAATAAAAGAAGATAATCATGTGCAGTGTCCGAAAGGCTCAACAAAGGGACAGATGAAGATTTGTTGCTGCTGTTGTTGTGGTTATCGCTGTTATCATTCCTGTGGTCTTAGCTGCTGATGAACTTGCCGAACTAAATGCTGTAGATGTTGCTAAGATTACTGTTGTGAATGTTTCTGTGGATACACATTTTTAAAAAAAAAATTCAAAATTATTTTTTTTTTAATGTGCTTAATATTGAGACAGCAATCATTTGTAATGGCCCCCATTTCAGCTACACCCATGTACTCAAAACAACTTGAAATGCTTGTGTTTAATGTTCTGAACTCTTTGCCCTACTGTGCTTCAATTGGATCTACTCCACAGTGGCAATGTCAACAGCATTCCGTATTGTTCCAACTAAGGTCGATAGCCTACTTGAGCGTTGTACAACAGGAAAAGTGAGAGTCCGGCCCAGAATGACCCACTCTAGTCCGGCTTATCCCCGCTTCCTGGGCAAACTATCAATAAATCAATTCTTAAGTAGGGAAATAGAGCCACTTAATGTCTCGTGTCAATATCAAACAACTCTCGCCTCCCTTCCCCGCCCACACTATCAGACCAAACACAAACACACACACACATACACTTGATAGTTTCTTTGTCTTCATCTTCATTTGACTCTTCTTGTATTTTGGATTACCTCCCGTCAAGTACTTTCTTGTATTCTAAATGAGCTACAACAATGTTTCCTAAACGGTTGACCTATGTGTACCCTTTGTATAATTTTTTGTAATGCTGAGTACCACTCGCCCCCCCCTCCTTTCTTTTTTTTTTATTAACAGAACGTAATAAATGTCTATTTTCAAAAATCAGCATAGTTAATGAGGTCCAACGCGTACCGTTCTCCAAAGTCTTCCCGTACCCCCTGGGGGTACGCGTGCCTCACTTTGGGAAACACTGAGCTACACGAAAGTCAAGCCAAAAAGTTCCAATGGAACTCATTCACCAAACGTAAACAAACAACATTTAATCACGTGATAATATTGATAAAACAACGAAAAAAACTGTCACGTGACAGACTGTGTGTATTGCGTAACTTGTACAGAGGAGAGAGAGAATCCCGTGGCTAAATGTTGTTTGTTAACGCTTGGTGTATGAGGTCAATTATTGAAGAAGACAACCTTGTAGAGATCTTGGAGTGTGATTTGTTTTTGTACATTTGGCGTGGTGATTTAGCATATATTTTAAAAAAATACTGTTTCCATACGAGCACACTGTTGTAGATTAGATGACACTTTGAAATATTATGGGGCATCTACATACTTAAATCCGGCCCGAGTTACGCATTGCATCATCTGTTCCATGGACCACAAGCTCTAAGGGGCATTTTTGTAATGTGTCAATGTACTAGAAACGATCAAATCAAGTCTCAAGTCTGCTATGAGAGGTTAAAATACAAAACAAATTTTTGTTCTTTGTCTTTAGCAATTTGTATTCGTTTGTGCTATAAATAGCGTAATTGCTGTGTCATTTACTTTTTTAAAAAAATCGTGCCCTGGAAGTAAATGCACGTGTTTGGCCTAGAGGTAAACACATACAAGCGTGTCTCAGGTGTGTTTTAACATCAAAGCATCGGCTCAAAACAAGTCTTTATCAAACATTCACACCAAGAGTTTTGTCCCTTAATTTATGGCTTACATAGAATTTTTTTCTCTGATTTAAGGCATTTTCTTAGAAGTTGTATGAAAAATTGCATTTACGTTGTCCCAGTAGGCCTACTTTTGTACTACATTGGACCTGGACCTTCTGTTGTTAAAGTAGTACAGTTCACCTTTCAGACCTTGTGAATTATAGGGCAGATGATGTAAAGACCACCTATTTCTGTGGCCCACGGTTAACGAGGTTGTCTCGAGGCCAGCACAACGACCAACCGCCTTTACGTTTCCACAACTAATGTCAGCTACCCTTAGTGGACTTGAAGACGTCCAGAAATCCCGAAAATTAAAAATCCCAATTTTCCCCAGAGAGCCAAACGCTTTACCACTCAGCCACCGCGCCAAAAAAAAAGACAAAAATCTGGTCAACAGAAATCAAGTGATGACCTCTTACTTCTCATCGACTTTGTCCTAGATGGAAATCTTACACAAGTGAAGCAGACGTAAAGAGTTATCGCCTCATTACTTTGACGTGTTCTAGTTCTATGTGAATCAGGGCGACCTACTTCTTTAGCAGAGGTCAGCTTGACATCAATCGCAAGCTTCCCTCTCCTCTTCTCTTATTATAAATTATTTATTTTTTTTTGCATATCCTTCTGTACATGGGTCAGATGATGTATCAATAATTTGTTTCAAGGTTTCCCCGAGACCACACAACTCTAACAGATACATCAAATTAGTTGGGAACATGAAGGAGGTTCCTGGGCCGGCATTAGGCAATTGGAGGCCCTAGGAGTATTGATTAGGGTGGCCCCAAATGAAATAGAACAACAAAAAATTAAGGCAATTAATTAAAAACTGTTCTATATTTATATCTAAATTAACAAATAAGTTAACTCTTTCACTCCTAATTGACGATACTAACGTTGATTTGACCCCATGAGCATGCATTCTTCTATAATTGTATACTTTATATAACATTTCCTGATGGCATACAAAAAGTTTTAGCTATCAACAACCTCAGCCCTATCTCAAATAGAAGAGACGTGTAACTTTCAAAATTGTTGCCGCTATTATTGTAGTGTTAGTTTGACTGAAGGCACAATACCACGATATTATTGTAGTGTTAGTTTGACTGACGACACAATACCACGATATTATTGTAGTGTTAGTTTGACTGACGACACAATACCACGATATTATTGTAGTGTAAGTTCGACTGACGACACAATACCACGATATTATTGTAGTGTTAGTTCAACTGACGACACAATACCACAGGATAAGTTCCGAACATGGGGTCCTGGTTTCGAATCTCGGTGAAGACTGGGATTTTGAATTACGTGATTTTAGGGCACCCCTGAGTCCACCTAAATTTAATGGGTATCCAACTTTATTTGGGAAAGTAAAGGCAGCTGGTCGTTGTGCTGGCCACATAACACCCTGATGGTTAACCGCTGGTCAAAGAACATCATCTGCTCTCTAGATCGCATGGTCTGAAAGGGAGAACTTTACCTTACTTGATATTACTTAAATTTACTTTATATAACTTGAATATAATTGATATAACTTGAATTTACTTGATATAACTTGAATTTACTTGATAGAACTTGAATTTACTTGATATAACTTGACTTTACTTGATATTATTTGAATTTACTTGATATTACTTGAATTTACTTGATATTACTTGATATTTGATTGATGTCTTATTACTTATACGTATTATCCCAACTCAAGATGTTTCTAGAAACAGAAGACCTTGCATCGTATGGAACAGCAAGGTCTGAAAAGGACTTACTTACTTTACCCATACAAAGATAACGTTAACTATGATCATGAACATTTACGCTCAATGACGTTATGTTGCCATGGTAATGACATTAAACAACCCTAAGTCGTCTGCTTGTCTTAAATAGCTTGTACGAATGAAAGATAAGATACCATTTAATAAATGATATTCAAAATAGGATTGACGTGTACGTATCATGTTAACAATGATTGTACATTATGTATCCAATTCAATTGAAGGAAACGCGTAGCAATGATCAGATTTAAAATATGTGGGCAGAAACTATTATTGAACAATAAAATGTGGCTCTTTGTGTACTAGAGGTTTCACATCTGGCAAACAAAAAATCAGTGGAGCCACTGCAAGGGGGAACAACTACATAATTGAGACTAAGCTCAAGTTGAATGAAGATGAGACAGAAGTACTTCAAATTGTCGCCCGAAACAGCGTGACAGAAATACAGCGTACAGATTCAGTTTTGATCACGAACTGCCAGGTTCCCTTTGGTCCATGTAGTTCGCAATCCTGGAGGGGGGTTTTTTTCACCCCACAATGTCTTTGACCTGCAAGGGTGTTATGGTATATGTGTGTGTTTCAATGGTGACGGTGGGAGGATGTTAGCGATTGATTATGAATGATGCAAGAAAGGTGGCATTGTCGTCAGCGGTATTAGTTAGGACAGACGACTTCAGAACGGGAAACTGAAAGGCTGTGTTATTGTAGTTAACTAGATTTTGTTACAACAAAATATTATTACTAAAGTCTAGTACATTTATTTTATCTCATATCAACTTGATTTGGTCTATATTATCATTAGCATATTTAGTATTATTCACAAGGAAATTATTTAAGTTATTTGACGTTTGATTAGTTAAGATATATCGGTTTAGTTGTCTATCAGCAGTTTGGTGTTTACAGTTAACAACCGTCCATAACAAAGGGTCAATATATGCAGCTGTGCGGATTAGGCCACATCTGACAACGGAGTCAACCAAAATAAAATCGTCGGCCATAGAAACAGACGACCTTTACATCATCTAACCCAGTGTTTCCAAAAAACTGAATAGTTGTTCCACAAACTATTGGAATAATTAACTAGTAGACTTACTTAGGCTTAGACTTAGGTCCTCCCGCGCCGTTCGGCGCATTGGGCGGAAAGCTGTCTCCATAAAGATCTATCACTGGCAATGTCTGAAGCCTCATCCCACCTGGTGTCCACCGTTTTGAGGTACTTCATGAAAGTGTGGCGCCAAGCTATACGAGGATGTCTCTGTTTGCGCTTTCCTCGTATTGGCCTGCATGTCATCGCAACTCCAGGTATGCGTAGTTAATTTTGTCGGAGAACATGTCCCGCAAACCTCATGCGACGCTCTGTCACAGACTCATTAAGTGTTCGACTCTCAGTTCGGCAAAGGATTTCCTTGTTTGAGACCCGATCTGTGTAACTGACTCCTAAAATCCGTCTCAGTCATTTTTGTTGAGGCACATTTAGTTTAGGAAAAGCAGTAGCGCATGGCGGATCAACAATGGTTGCATAGTGCGAAGACTTGAACCTGCAAGTCTCTGGTTCAAATTCGAGAGCGCTGGTCTTCTGTAAGATTACATACAGGCTTTGTTAAGGGTATCAAAGACATTCAAGATTTGTATGAAATGAGATGAAATTACTAGCAGTTCTATAAATATTACACACATGGTACTTTTGTAATGTAAGTCCATATAATAAAAGAACAAACATGGTACTTTTATTAATGTAAGTCTATATGATAAAACAATAAACATGGTACTTTTGTTATGTAAGTCGTTATAATAAAAGAAAAAATGGTACTTTTTGTAATGTAAGTCCGTACAATAAAACATCAGCTTATTCTATGTTTCTTATTGCCTTGCAGTGATTCAGATTTTTAAAAAAAAAGATTATCTAGTGATCAATACTAATTAGCAAGTCTTCAAGTATTGATTTCAATTTTTGCAACTGACGTGTTTATAACCTTGGTAGACATTAGAATAAGGCGCAGGGACATTCATGGAAATCAAGCGCAGGGACATTCATGGAAATCAAGCGCAGGGACATTCATGGAAATCAAGCGCAGGGACATTCATGGAAATCAAGCGCAGGGACATTCATGGAAATCAAGCGCAGGGACATTCATGGAAATCAAGCGCAGGGACATTCATGGAAATCAAGCGCAGGGACATTCATGGAAATCAAGCGCAGGGACATTCATGGAAATCAAGCGCAGGGACATTCATGGAAATCAAGCGCAGGGACATTCATGGAAATCAAGCGCAGGGACATTCATGGAAATCAAGCGCAGGGACATTCATGGAAATCAAGCGCAGGGACATTCATGGAAATCAAGCGCAGGGACATTCCTGGAAATCAAGCGCAGGGACATTCATGGAAATCAAGCGCAGGGACATTCATGGAAATCAAGCGCAGGGACATTCATGGAAATCAAGCGCAGGGACATTCATGGAAATCAAGCGCAGGGACATTCATGGAAATCAAGCGCAGGGACATTCATGGAAATCAAGCGCAGGGACATTCATGGAAATCAAGCGCAGGGACATTCATGGAAATCAAGCGCAGGGACATTCATGGAAATCAAGCGCAGGGACATTCATGGAAATCAAGCGCAGGGACATTCATGGAAATCAAGCGCAGGGACATTCATGAAATGGCAATTTAAATTGATAAAAGGACTTTCCATAAATGATGTCTAAAGCAGTGATACCCAGCGTTTCGAGTGTTTATGAAAAAAATAATGTGTGCGTCCTGATCGAGGGCCACAAATGAAAACTGTGCCACCTTTTTAGAAATATGAATTTATCGGTGTCACAAAAATACGCAAGGGAGAGAAACTTCCATAATTTCCATTAGTAGTATCCCTTCCACAGTTCGAGAGACACTTGTCTGAATTATTTGGTAACAAATTGAACATCCAAAACATAAGTTAAATTAAATCATTCATCATTATTATACTTGTTCAAGCCACGGGCAAGCAGACAACGTTAGTTGGCAATTTATTCGAATTGAAAGAGCCTAAACCTTTAAAAAATTGAGTTTGGAATTCACTCCGTGTGTCTGATTTTTAACACGTTATTCCTCTCGGGCTAATTCTCGAGTCAAATTGAAACTGTTTGTACACAGTTATTTATTTTACCTAACAAAAGCTGAACAAAACAAAAATTAACTAATTAATCCATTAATTACTGGTAATTAATTATTTTGTTTCATACCAAAAAGAGAAATTAATACTACAGTATTAAGAGACATGGCTAAGTATGTGTGGTTTTGTCTCCGTAGATAATTGTACACGTTAATTCTCTAACACCCATTTTTGGGTCAATTGGAAACTTTACACAATAATTTATTGTACCTAACAAGGCATAAATAAATAATTGGTAATCAATTATTGTTTTTTTTATATCGATAAGGGAAAATAAATTGTACACTATTGCGAGATACGTTTCTAAATGTGGAATTATTCCCCTTAGATTAAAGATTTTTTCTTTTTTTCTCTCTCCTCTGACACTCTCTGTTCTCTCGTGTCTTGTGTTCTACATAAAATATTCATTGAACAGAAATATATCTACGACAGTCCTGACACTAAATTGGCTTACAGACTCCGTAGATCATTATAATTTATAATTGGCTCAGACTGTGAAACTTATTGGATTATTTTTACCATGTGCTAGAATGTATAAGCCTGGAAACTCGTCAAACCTTTATAGCACACAATCCCTGACACATTTAATTTTTGTATTAACTCTTTCTCTCCTAACTGGCGATATCAGCGATGATTCCGCCAGAATGTGGTAAATAATTACGGAGAGAAAGAGTTAATAGTAATACAATAGTCTCTCTATTTGTTTTTTCTTTAATATTTTTAAACAGTTGTACAAGAGAAGAGAAAAAAAAAAGCTTCTTAAAGAGACACCTGGAGATTTGTTACAAAGACCGCGGGAATATATCCCCATGAGATCAAATGGAAAGTTACTGCACAGGACAGACGTAGACGGCGAATGGAAAATCTAAATCTACAATGGTCGTGCCAGCGCTAGTGTGGCAAAATATTTAGGTTGCAAGTGGGGATGAGTAGCCACGGGAAATATTGTATACCTCAATAACCTTCGGACTCGATAACAAGTTTTTTTTTATTATTATTATTAAATTATTCTATGGTTCTGTCTGCATTGGATGTAGCAAATTATACGCAAGTCATAACTATATCTATATCTGTGTATCTGGTTGAACCGTCAATAGCCTTACCTCTGTCAACTTTTCATCTACCAGAGCAGCAATTTAGGAATCAGCCCATTGACCACCACGATATCTATTTTCACTTTCACTGCATGCACATCAAAGTATCCATCCGTTAAGACTATTATCAATATCTAGATTATTTTAGTCATACAATGGGCACGACATTTGTTATGTCCTTGAAAAGAAGGTGCCTATAATCTTGAAATGTCTAGCAGCCATGTGCCATTCACTCTGCAAACTCTGCTTGCCATCGAAGCTGAGACAATAGAGTAAGACTTTTAGTAAAATCACTAAATTTAGAAAGCCTTCTGGATAGAAGACTCAAAAGTAAAGTAGCAATTGTACATAAACCCTGAACCATAATCTTCAAATAAAAAAACAAAACCTAATAAAATACCCATAAAGACACAAAGAAAAAGGCACATTCCTTGTTTCAAATGCTAGGACAAATTTGTACAAACACCCCTTCTTCCTTAGTGGTATTAGAGCATGGGATGGGTCTAAGCTCTTCTGTGAACATGGGGATGAGAGTAAAAGATTTCAGCGCTGCCTTTAGGTGCTCAAACTCAAGTTAGGTAATGAGGCGCGGTGGATGAGTGGTAAAGCGCTTGGCTTTCGAACCGGAGTGTCCCGATCTCAAATCCTAGAAAGACTGAGATTTTTAATTACGGGATCTTTATGTCGATTCTGAGTCCACCCAGCTCTAAAAGGTACCTGACATAGTGGGGAAAAGTAAAGGTCGTTGTTCTGGCCGAATGACAACCTCGTTAATCGCGGGCCACAGAAACAGACAACCTTTACATCATCTGCCCCATAGATTGCAAGGTCTGAAAGGGAAACTTCAAGTTAGGTAGCCAAGCTATGAATGGCAACACATTTCACTACAAGGCAGGCTTTAAATGTCAAACACGAAGCCGTCACCATGTTGAAATCAATGCTAATCAAACTAAGTGAGAACTAATAAGTTCAAATCAACCTCATCAATTATTACAGCTCTTTTTTAGTTAATTCCGGCTGACCGGTTCATTAAATTAGCCCTTGAGGTCAAACATCAAAGTAGAGAAATTGAGATTGGCTTTTTACATTTACCATTTGTTTGTTTCAGTAAGCAGTAGGCCTACATTTTGTTTTGCTGCTTACCCGGTCAAGTTTTATATAATAACATTGTTCTTGAAGTGGGTCTCCAGGGTATTCAGAAAACGTATTGGTTTAAATAGATACATAGATTACTCAAAGAACTAAGCAATGAGCTAGCACCAGTGTTCAAAATACGTTTTCATGCATCGCTTAACCAGGGCAGAGTACCAAGTGACTGGAAAGAAGTTAATGTCAGCCCCCCCCCCCATTTAAAAAAGGAGAAATATCTGACCCAGGAAACTACAGACCAGTATCACTTACCAGCACCACATGTAAAATCCTAGAACACATAATAATAATAATATATATATAGTTCGTCCATCGTGGTTCGATGATGACCACTTTGTCATCCAGAGGGGCTGAGGGCTTTGCACTGGGGTTTTGTGCCTCCTCATGTGGCTAGTAACGTCTGTATTATATAAGATAAGATAAGATAAGATACTTAGCGTCCATACGATCAACATATATTTAACCACAGCCCTAGACTGAACTGAACTCTAGACTGAACTGAACTGAACTCTGCTTATGGAACTCTGGATATGAGCGGACTGTTTAGAGGAGAAAGAAGTGATAATGAAATTGAGAACAGAACGACGTCTTGAAGTCTAGTTCTTTCCATCTTAAGATACGAAATGCACCATCGCCGATGGACAAGCCAGCAAGGTGATTTGTGGGGCCCGTGGGTTTGTCTAGTCAGAAAAGGTGATTTGTGGGCCCGTGGGTTTGTTTAGTCAGCAAGGTGATTTGTGTGCCCGTGGGTTTGTCTAGTCAGCAAGGTGATTTGTGGGCCCGTGGGTTTGTCTAGTCAGAAATTTAACTGAAAAGGGGAGGGTCGTACCTGCGACTGAAAGACATTCCTGGTAATTAGAGAAGGCAAGCGTTCTTAGGACTACCAGAAAGGAATGACAGGGGGTGTGGAGATAGAAAAAGTTCCAGTGCACCCTGTAGGCAAGAGTTAGAAGATATGTGTTTGTATCACATGTAAATAAATAACCATCATCTTTTTTACCTATAACCTTTCGTTGAGTTGCCTAAGTTTTCAACAATATATAAAGAAGTGAAAGTGGGAGTTTAAAGTGCAACGGCAATTTTTAGATTTTGCAATTTTGTCCTCCAACAAATACACTTAAAGTTAAAGACTTATTTCTAACGTATCATAATAAAATCTATCATAAGCACAATTTTCTATTTTTTGTCGTTCTGTGTATTAGTGTAAGTACTGTGTATTAGTGTAAGTATTGTGTAAGTAATTCAGAATATTAGTTATAGAATGTGACGAGCAAGCGTTTTGTAAACATCGTAACATCTAGTCTATAAAGGGCGGTATAACGTAAACTCTTTCATGAGAAAAATGTAAGCTTCTAGTATCAGAAATAAGAAAACAAAGGTTCATAGTGGAAGCCTTCCTGATCTAAAAATTATGAATACCAGAAACAGCTGAAACTTCTTGATACACTACTTCCTGAACTTCTGAAGCAAACTTATTTAAACTTCTTTTCAGAGCTCTTAGGGATCTGTGATTTTCTATTTTGCATTTCCGGGCATAACCCTAACGTTGAACGAGCGTCTTCGTTGATCAACGCACAGTGGACAAGAGAGAGATGCATGACAAGATTGACCTAGAAACACGTGTAGGACGTATTCATCTTCTTTTTGAAGTAAAGTCTGTATTTAAGATGACGTCCCACACGTATATTTGCACATGCGCTAATGATAACTACTATGAAATTTCACTTCGTCTGTGAATAATGAAAATCAGTAAAATAGTTTTACAGTCTTTGATTTTTCAGTTTTTAAATGTGTCCTCGTTTGCAAGGATGTGTCCTAATATATTGATGCGATGTGGGTGTCTGGTAACTTGTAAGAGCCATCAGAGAATGTGGACCATGTTCTCCAAAGCTGCTTGCTAGAAAGTCCCCCCCCCCCAAAAAAAATACAAAAATACTGGCCCCGAAACATCAGTATTGACAATATATCTATATGGAGAGCTGCCTGACTAGAAAACCATTGTGCAGTTCATCTCAGATATTGGATTAGTCATTTGAACCATACAACATGATAATAAGAACGCAGAAGAAGAAACATATATATCTATTCTAGATCTTACAAGTGATTTATTTTCTTGTCTTGTTTTATAAATTACAAACGTTTAAATGAGAAGATATTTACGTCCTTCGCGTCAATCTAATCATGCATGATAAATAGTGACTTAAGCTAAATCGTTTGTTTTCCTGACTGATTTAGGCAACCCGTTCATTTTAATTCTCGTCCTTAAAAACTGAAAGAAAACAGCAGTAATACTAGTGTTTTATTTAGATCTATATTATCTTTGTTTTAAGAGGTATTACTAAATTTGTACATATTACATTGTACTTCTGAAATATTTGAATGTTTGAAATATCGTATATTGACTCGTAGGCTTATTAATTTTTATTGATCGAATTTAATTTTAAAAGGCGAGGGATAAGTTGTATATGACGACTTCCAGTTAAAAACAAAAATCCAAAACAAAAATGGCGACACTAGCAGAAACACAACGAGAAACGAGACGTCGAAAAATATTGCAAAATCCAGAGGAGCGCATTAATCGTCTATTAGGAAAATCGCCAGAAGCCACCACTATATTGAAAGGTAGATTGGGGAAAGCAAAGGTTGAAGGTAGATAAGATCTAGCCCAATCTAACTAAGGCTTCTAGTATTTAACTTCTAAGAGTAAGACTGAACTTCTAATTCTAAGTAACCCCCCCCCCCCCGTAACGGCGACTTGCTGACTAAGTCAAGTGTCTAAGTCAGTAAAGTTCACTAAAAGTAAAGTTTAATGTCTAAAAAAATCAAAAGCAATAGATCTAGACCTAGATTTAGATCTATTCTAAAAAACTAATCACTAAAATGACTAAATTCTAAATGTCACTAAATTTAAATCAGTAATTGAGTAATTAAACTTTAGAGGAACTGATTCATATTCATACACATACAGATGATACAGTAATTATCTAGATCTAATTTTGAGCAATCATACTCAGTTGAATTCCAGTTGTGAATTGGCTTCAACCCTATTCCCAACCAGATGGATGGGTCAAATAAGGTCAAAACCATATTCACAGTCAACAGGGTCAAATTAGGTCAAAACCTTATTCCCAGTCCACTTTGTTTAGGTCAATAGAAAATAGCTATGAAATAAAATTTGTTTGATATTGATAAATCTTTACAATTTATTAAACTTCTATTATTTTTTTCCTAATGTAATTAAAGGAACAATGTATACTTTATAGGTTATTTTATTATAGAATTGTTAGGTCATATTTTTGTTAAATATTTGAGCTGAATATTTGTAATAGCTATAAGATAAATAAAATATATTTATTCACTGTTTTTGTTTTCATTTCATTCCTGGTCACATCATCTCCAATTAAATTTTTTTTTTGACTTTGCTTTGACTTAAGCACTCAATTCAACTTTTTTTTTTTGAGGCCTATATACTGCTTGTTGATATTTTTTTAACATGTGTTTACAATGTTCCGTCTCCCATCTTCATTATAAAACTTAGTGCATTGAGGATGGCTATAATAAAAAAGAGGAACTATCAAAACTAGGCAGAGATAAAAATGTAATTGGGGACAATGGGGTTTAAAGGTTGTTGCAAAGCAATAGCATGTGTAGACACATAGTAAAATGCTATGTATATTGTAAAGCTGAGAGTTTTTTCATTTATGTTGATTCTATTCAATATAGGATAGGGGATATCAAAGTTTATTGTTCTCACTAAGGTGAAATAGGGGAGGCAGGTGGGTAGGATATATCCTACACAGGATTTTATAATCTAAGTCCAAGTTGTGGTGGAAGTAGTGGATATCTTTGAGAGATTGCACCGCAATAAGAATCAATGGATCATGTTCTATACCTATGATCATTATCCAACCAATCTTAGCACCATTTCAATAAATAAATATTTCTCTCATTTGATGTCAGTAATATACTTGTATGATTTCTAGGTTTGAAATTTTATAAAATTGAAAACATACACATTACTTTGTTAATTTCCATTTTTCTGTCATTTATGTTTTTTTATATCAATAAAATATAATGACCCTCCACCCACCAAAGAAAAAGTTTGTTGGGGGGTTTTTTTGGTCATATGTATGACATACATTTATTAAAGCAATAATAATAGAGAAGAAATGTTATGTTCAACTATTACTGCTAGTTTGATATGTCATACATATTTGGTTTGTTATACACCTTTATGTATAAAGGAAGAGGAGATTTACTGAGAAAAAAATCTTTACTTATTAAGTCTTTCTTTGTTAGCATTCTTAGTTTATGTTTATAATTTTAATTTATTATTTATGAGTGACCTATAGACTAATTATAATTTATAAACATTTTTTAAACAATTCATATACAGGGCAATGGGACTTTTTTTTTGTGACTGTGCGATTCGATACGGCATACGATACCGGCACCTTTTTAAATGTGGGGGAAAATTATTACTTTTTTTGTATTTTAACCTTATATCATTAACAAAGCTAGAAATCAATGTGTCCTTGCTCCTTGCCATGCAGTTTTAAATCTCCTACATAAATAGCACAACACAATCAACAGAGACTTTGGTGTTTGTTTGTTTAGTCTTATGTATGACATACATTTATTAAAGCAAATAATAGAAGAAATACTATTACAACATTACATTTAATTGTCATTGCTGAATTCTTTTCATGCTGTTTTTTTTTTTAATGTAATGAAACAACTTTAGATTCTAGATCTAGTCAATCTAGATAAAGTGAACAATACTATATCTAGATTTACTAGATCTATGTTAAAACTCTAAATCAAATCAGTGACTGTGGACAAAGCATGTATGATTGATTCCTGCCATCTTGTTTGATTTTTAACATAAGAACCACTTCCGGTTGACTGGGAATAAGGTTTTGACCTCATTTGACCTGAACAGACGATTGGGAATAGGCACTTCGTTAACTAAACTTATTGATACTAGATCTAGATTCTATTAGCCAGTGCTTTTTTTTTGTAAAAAAAAAAAAAAAAAAAAAGGTGCTGGTACTCAGTAATGGATTGCCTAACTTTTAACTTACTTACTTAGACTTAGGTCCTCCCGCGCTGTTCTGCGCATTGGGCGGCAAGCTGTCTCCATAAAGATCTGTCATTGGCAATGTCTGAAACCTCCTCCCACCTGGTGTCCACTGTTCAGAACTTTTAACTACTAATAAATTAATAATAAACGTTAAAATACAAGAAAAGTAATAACTTTTCCCCACATTGAAAAAGGTGCCAGTCTGCCATACTGCTATTAGTAGTATTAGCCAAAATAAATGTGTGGGGAACAGGAAGGCCTTTGACTTTGGTGAATGTATTTCTTTCTATTAGATCTGAAAAATGTGTGTAATGAGAATAATTGTTTAATACAGTACATTCGTCATTACTTTGCTTACGATTGAAGCATGCAGAAACAAAAATACCAAAGGTTCTATTATACTAGAGTCTAGATTCTATTATATCTAGAATTTGAGAGATGAAAAATGTAATTAGATGTCAATCCATTGGAGGATACTAAAACAAGTTTAAAAGTATTGTCATTGTAATAAAAAAAAAGGGCAGAAAGTTGAAAAAAAAATGGTTTGGGGGGGGGGGGGGTTTCTGGTCAAAAAGCAGCATAAAATATAACTATTGATTATTTTAAGAAAAATAAGATACTATATATATTGTACATTACTTTTTTATTTTAGCAAGAGGGTGGGGAGACAGGTGGAAAGTAAAAGTGATACTAGAATGTAGAATTCACTGACCAAAAGTAAGATACTTATCTATGCAGGTGTGTGTGTGTGCTGGAGGTGTTATAAAGCAGATTGTTCCAATTCAAGTGAAAGTCTATTTTTACAAAATAACATACGCTGCGCAAGTGGGAGGGGGGGGTCCAAAATAGAGACAGATGGAGAAATTCTTTTTTCTAATTGCTTAAACTATACCATTTAATATAGCAGTTCCAAAGAACAATTTGATAAAGTTTGTTGTTTTTTTTCTTCTAGAGGAAGTCAATTTTCCAATCCAGGGGTCACCACAGTTTGTTGAACGTCATGATTCACCAGATGGCTTGTCAACTCCATCACGCCATACATCTCCATACAACTTGAGAAGTAGACATTCTAAGATCAGCTCACCACCCACTGAAGATGTTGAGAAAGTTTCTGAAGGTCTTTCAGATGATACTGCCAAAGCTTCTGACAGAGAAAGCATTAGTATAGTTCAAAAAGACAAAGCAAATTCTCCTTTAGGCGATCCTGGCATACAAGCCAACCCAGATCTGAAGGCTGATAATGAGACAAAAGCGGACGATGAATCAAAAACAGAGATAGCTAACAAATCCTCTTCTGATCTATGCCTAGCTTTCTTAAAAGGACTGGATGCACAATCATTTGAACTGTTGAAAATATGCACATTTTTCTTGTTGTCGTTCATATCCCGGCAACTTTTGAAATTAGGAATAGGTCTTCTTATCATTCCGGTAATGTAATCTTACTTCTTATCTTACTTCCTTTCTCACTAGCCATATAGAATCAACTGATTGTTATCTTTCATCTCTTCGCCTAGTTACTCAGTAAATTTCCTGATCTCTGCACTTTAATGTCTGTAATACAAGTTCAATCTGTGTTGTTGTTTTTTCTCTAATAGTTGGTCTAAAATGGGAAGAGAACAAAAATTATCTGGTGTAGTGTGAAATAGAGGTATGGAAGTGAACTTTCAAAAATAGCAAAAGCCATAATTTGAAATATATTGTTTGTAGTACTTTGTGCTTTTCCTGTTGTTCTTGTTCAAACCTTTGTTATGTTTACAGAATCCAAAGGGGTCAATTGTGTTGATTGCAACAAGTTATGTGTGTTTACTTTAAAAAAATATTTTTTATTAAATATACTTTAGTAATCATTAATGCATTTATATGATTTACAAATCCCCTTTGTAGATTACTACAATTAGTTACTTTTAAACAACCCTGATTGTAAACCAAAATTATAAAAGTTAAGAACTAGTTTTGTTTGTGCATGTGTGTGGTCATTTCTATACATATTTTCTCTCTTTTTTTTAATTGTGTTTTGGTTTTATTTTCAGAGTATTTTCTTTCCATTCATAATTTTGGAAGCAACTATCATCTATTTATGTCAGGTACATTTGAAAGTAAGTACAGTATGTACTGTTGTTGTTGTTTTTTTTAATAAATTTTTTTTGGTCACATTTAAGCTAATTCTATATTGAAAAACTAGTAACTATTAACACATTTAGTTACCAAACATCTTCTGTTCCTGAAATATGGAGTTTAGCAGATGAGCTTTTTTTTTTCTCATGGTAGAAAATAGTTTTTAGGCATAAAAACAAATCCAGTTTATTTATTTGTAGCTGAGTCAGTGTTTACTATTATATGTATAACGCTATAGAAGATTTTAGGTTGTCTGGTCAAGAAAAGACTGCACAATAGTTCTTTCTTCAATCCTCCTAAGCCTTACATCTTATACTCCTGCCTTCCATACTTTACCAAGCTGAATTCTTTTTATTAACGCTAATGATGGCTACCAGGCCATGCAGTATGCGCGCTCATGCAACAGATAAAAATATCCAAACTAAGGTGCTTACTTTTTTTTTAAATACACAGGGTGCGTTCGATATCTCCCTTAAATAAAAATGTAATCTGAGTAAAACAATTTCTGCTTAACCTTAGAACTATCATTATCTGCTTTGAAACAAAATGGATAATCAACTCACAAAACAATAATCTTATCTTCTTATATAATACAGACGTTACTTCAAAAAAGAAGATGATTACGTCCTACGCGTCATGCATTTAGTCATGCATATTAACCAATGACTTAAATTCTGCCAAGTCACTGGTTTTTCTGGCTAGGGAAGAAAGAGTATTTGTACAAATTTGTCCTAGCATATGGGACGAGGAATGTGCCTTTATTTTTGTGTCTTTCAGAGTATTTTATTAAATTTTGTTTTTGTATTTGAAGATTATTGGTTCAGTGTTTTATGTATAATTGCTACTTTACCTTTGAGTCTTCTGTCCTGAAGGCTTTCTAAATTTAGTGATTAAACTAATGGTGTTACTCTAGTCAAATGTGAATATTCATTTGTTATGAATCTCACTGCTCTATTTTGTGTTTGTTCCAGTTTCTTAATGTTTTCTTGAGTTGAGGGGTCCCAAACGGTGGATGCACATTCTATTATTGGCCTAACCAAGGTTAAATAACATTTTAGTTTTATGTTCTTATTTGATTTATAGAAATTTCTTTTAATAAACCCTAACGCTTTGTTTGATTTTTTTATAGTTTCATCAATATGTGGATTCCATGACAGTTTTTCATTTATTATAACACCTAGGTATTTTGCGTTTTTAGTCTGTGTTACTGGTTTGCCATGAATAAGATAAGTGGAATTAATTTGTTTTAGTTTTTTTGTTACTCTTAACAACTGACATTTTTCTGGGTGGAAAGACATGCTCCAATTTGATTCCCATTTCTGTAATTCATCTAATTCTCTTTGTAAAATATCTGTGTCTTGTTTTGTTTTTATTGTTCTATATATTATGCAATCATCTGCAAATAATCTGACTTTTGTTCCTGAACTAATGCAATTTGGTAAATCATTTATGTAAATTAAAAATAGTAGTGGACCCAAGACTGTTCCTTGAGGTACACCTGAGTTTACTGTTATCGGTGTTGATTTAGAGCCATTTATTATTACAGTTTGTTCTCTCCCTATCAGAAAATCTTTAATCCACTGATGCAGTGGACCATTAATGCCAAAATATTTTAATTTTTTAAGCAAACTATGGTGGTGAACTTTGTCAAAAGCCTTGGAAAAATCTAGTAAGATAGCATCTATTTGTTCACTATTATCTAAACCTTTTGAAAAATCATTAATTAGTCCTATTAGTTGTGTTTCACATGATCTATATTTCCTAAAGCCATGTTGGTATGGGGTGAGGACATTATGTTTGTCTAAGTGGTTTATGATGTTGCTACATATTATGTGTTCTAGGATTTTACATGTGATGCTGGTAAGTGATACTGGTCTGTAGTTTCCTGAATCATTTTTTTATCCTTTTTTAAATAGGGGGGTGACATTAGCTTCTTTCCAGTCCTTTGGTACTCTGCCCTGGTTAAGCGATGCCTGAAAGAGTATTTTGAACACTGGGGCTAGCTCATTGCTTAGTTCTTTGAGTAATCTAGCTGGAATAATGGAACTGTGAATCAATTTTATTAATGCGAAACACAACTTTAAATGCTAAAATTTGCCATATGCTGATACACATTAAATGATACCAATATCAATCTTCACATTTGCACAATCTTAATTTATTTTGAATAACTTGAATTTTTGCTTGAATTTCCTTTGAGATGAGCTCATGTCTTTTAAAAATTGCTGTTTATTTTTAAGATATTATAATAAAATACTAGAAAAGCAAAGAAACTTGTTCAACTATTGTTGAACATGTTTCTACATTGCAATAAAGTTTTACTACCTTTTACTTTTAGATATACCATTACTTGCACTAATGATTCAAATTGTCTATTTGAGCAATATGCTGCATTAATGATCTTAACATTCAATTTGAGCCATATACTGCATTAATGATCCAAAAAGGCTATGCAACCCACGTTTTGCATTAATGATGCAGATTTGTCCTCTCAGGTCCCTCAACTAAACACCAACTGGCTGCCTGTTTACATCGTCTTTCTTATGCATTGGAATTGTGAAAGATGCTTAAACTGTGAAATGAGTCTTAACTAATGCAGCCCATTTCTTACTTCTAGTTCTTTTCACTCACATCAACAATATTTTCAAACTTGTAATACTTATTTTAATTTCCTTCTTATTTTCTTCTTTACAGTACATCCCATTGACAGGCTCTAGGGGGAACTTGATGTCTGCTGCACTCATATTGTGTGGACTGAAACAAGAAGTATTGGAGTCCTATCATTTGATCATGACCCATATAAACACAGCTTTTAGTGACTTGGGCATTTACTTCTTTGCCTTTATTGTTTGCTATGGACTATCTTGAGAGAGAGAGTTAGTGCCTTAACTGTTGTGGATTCAGTTTTTAGATTTATAGTTGGCAATTGTTGTTGTTTTTTCCAAAGATTAAGAGAATAGAAAATAGGGATTGTTGCTATGCTATGTGACTTGTTTATATTTTTTAATTTAGTTTCCTCAAGCTACTAAAGTTTTAGTTTACTTGTGTATTGTTAGACATGCAGATGTACATAGATCATCTGCTAGCTATAATAGAGTAAACCCCCAAAGTACTCGTGGTATGTCACATTTACTTTTCTCATTTAGATACCATTTAAACGTCTGCTGCTCACTATGACTCTGGCTGTACAGTCTTCAACTTGAACTGTATGAAGAAATTGTGTCCTGCTAAAATGTTCTTTTGTAAATAGAAGGATAATTTTTTTTCTTTCTTCACTTTGAAGGCATAGCCTAACTAATAGATGAACCCATGTAGTGGGAAATGATTAATTAGCCAATAGGCACTGTACAAGTTCTGTGTAGAATCATAATTATATTAATATAAAAAAATCCCTTTTTCAGTCCTTACAGTCCATGTTTCTATTGCCAATGACTAAGATGGTGTCATGTGGCCAGCACACTGACCAGCCTTTAAAACTTTCCCCAACCAAGGTCAGGTACCCATTAGAGTTGGGTAGTCCTTACAATCTGGAAATTGAGCTGGATTGGAACCTCCCGGTTTGGAAGCCTGAAAGTAATCTCAAGGGCTACTTGTTACACCAAAGCAGTGTGACCAACACAAGTGTTTTAGTTTGTTTATTTTCAAAGTTTTCTACACTAAAAAGCTTAAATATTTATAAAGCTTTATTGCTTTGTTACATAATGTAGCACCTGAAAGGCAGCTAATTTAGCTCTAGATCTTTTTCTTTCTTAGGACATGACATGGCCTAAATTTGCTGGTATGTCAAATATTTTCTTACTTATTCTATGCAGATTTTGTTTTACAACAACGTTTGGTAACATTTTTAGATCAAAATAGTTGATAATAACAAGGCTTGTCTTCAAGTCCAAAGATAAGGGAGGAATGCTGTATTTCCCATGGCTGGGCAGTCCCAGCTGTGACCTACATATTTTGCCACTCCCAGGGCAAGCAATACCATTGTCCACAGGTGGTCGATTTACGCCGTCTGAGCGACCTTTTTTTTGCTGCCTCAAAATATTTGATATTCCAGGTCATATTTATGATGGCTAGTGAAATGAACATATGGAAACTGGTATATAGATTGATGCTGACCACTTTATCTTCTGCAGGCTTACTGTAATCTTTACTGAAATAAAGCATTTAGAACTGTGTTTTTGATACTGGAAGAAAATATGGATTTGTAATATTGACTTTCTATTTTAAGACTTTTTTTGTCTAATAAAGTATATGAGAACTTTGATTTATTCAAGCCTGAATCTACATTTGTGCTCTCAGTTGTAGTTGGAATAAAAACAAAAATGGACAATTTCTTTTGCTGTTCGCCTTGAATTTCAAAAGCTTTTAGCCATAATGAAAATTAAACAGCTCTGTAAACTTCAGACTTACAAGAAAATCTCTTTCCTTTAATTGTCATGATAAATGCAAATAATTTTTTTTTATTATTATTAAGATGCATGCAGGAAGTTGATTATTTTTTATGTGTTGAAAAAAGGATATGGGTGGTTTTTTTTTTTTTTATGTTGACCTTTTGATCAACCTTTTTTTCATTTATTTACTTAATCCCCTGGTTCTTTTCTCCAAGAAATTTCATTAATAAAACTTATGAACAAGTATTTGTGTATGCCTTTGTCATAGGAAACATACCTCTGTTGACCGTTAAAGCTTAAGTGAATAGCAATTAACATAATGCATTGGTAGAAATATAGATCTAATACAGTACTTGTCTTTGAGTCCGAAGATTAATGAGGAATGCAGTATTTCTCGTGGTTATGCAGCCTACATATTTTGCCACATCTATAGATCTACACACAGATATACCACATCAATGAAGTTAAAACAAAGCTAATAGGAAATTTGCTACAGAGGATGGGTGAAGCCATTGTTGATTTTAATACATAAAAAGTTATTAGAATCAACATTCCTATGATCAAACTAAATATACTAAAAACACATCACAGTATATCTATTTAATTTACATATATTGTTACGATATGTCTGCAATCACCATGCTAGAAAATTATTTCCCACTCCATTTTTTTTTTCGGCCTTATGTTTGATGATTATCTTGTTGTGGATCTCCTCTGTGTGCTTAATCTGAATAAGGAGATGGCTCAAAATATCGACAAACAGCATATATACATATTTTATGTTATTAGATAAAATGAGTGCTTAAAGTCGATGCCACTTCTGGCACCATCACACAATTACTTTAAACTAATATTAATTATTTTTTTTTATAATCAATGCCTCCTTTGTAAAGTTGATGGTAGTTTGTAATTTCTCATTCTAAATTTTTCTTCTAATACCTCATAATTACAGTAAGCTCCTACATTAACAGTCCAGCTAATCATCTAATGATCTTAACTCCTTATTCATTACAAAGAAACATTTGAGAAAAGTGCAGGAATTCTCGCTAAAATTTGCTAAGAATAAAAAGTATGTGAGCCAAATTTTATTAAGCTGATATTTTGAAAATTATAAGTCAAACCAGAGTTTTCACTATGTAACTAATTTGGTGGTTATTTTTTTTTTTACAAAAATATATACATTAACTTATGAATTTCAAGGAAAATTACTAAAGCCATTTACAGGTTGAACCCGTGAAGAGTTTGCAATCGAAAAATGTGTTTAAAACTCTCAATTTGTTTTGGACATACATTATCTTCAGAAAACAAAACAAATACTATACTAATGCTGAGTAAACAATATCTGCTGCAACGAAAAGAAATTGCACAGGAGTATCATCCATTACTAAATAATTTTATTTATTTGGATTTCCCTTCAGTACAAGGAACAAACAAAAAACTTGACACCTATATCACAATATGTTCACAACATTCTTGATGTGCAATTGTAAACAAAATGAGTGTCATAGAAATAGCTCACATCCTAAGAACGATGGTATGGCTTGGAAATAAACTAACATAACAATGGTATTAAAAAAAAATATTTAACAAAACTTGAGACATTGAACAAAAAGTGTTTAGTTACTTAATTGTGTTTCAATATACAAGATATAAATGCCAGCAATGAATTAAAAAAGAGAATGTGTTATAACAATATTTTCATAGATATTTGTCTTGTCCAGTAGGAAAATGTATTTTTAGCTCCTTTAAAAAAAATATATTTTTTTTAAATTTATTTGTAGCAAATAGTGAGCTGAACCAGTCATCTTTTTGTGTATACTAAATATAATTAGCTGATTTATAAAATATAACAATAGAAGTTTTGATTGTAAAGTGCTACGACCATTAGTAAAAAAAAAATATTTTTGTAGTATTCCTGGGGGGAAACATAAAGCATAAGTATATCTCAAACAAAGGAATGTAAAAATAAAAACATTATACCCAGTTTATAGTGATCGAAACATAAGTCATATAAATATAATACATGAACCAATCGTATTGCACAGTAAAGCATATCACAAGATTAACACAAAAAATATATATTTGTTTCAAAATTTAGCTAAATAAAATTTGTAAACATTTGCTAACCTGCTGAACAAAGAACTTTTTTGTGGTTTTTTTTTTCAATTTTTATCCAAGATCAAATTATTATGCATTGACAACAAAAATGTGAACAAGTGGATTAACAAAACAAAACTTTCAGCAAAGTTTGTTTTCACTTTATCAAATGCTGGAGACCAAAGAATTTCTTAGAAAATTGTGCAACTTACATTTTATTTAGAATAACTAGAAAAAAAAATGTTTTTTGATCGTTTCTCATGCTGGTATTCAGCAAATGGGGGGGGGGGGGGGGGGGGGGAGGCAAAATCCTATTAAAATCACAAATTAAAAGAAAAAAATAGTTTGCTGTAAATCATCTAAATAATCACATCACAATATGTAGGACTAGACAACATGTACATGATTAGAGACACGGAACAAACACAGAAGCTACTCTTTCTGTCAATAAGCGTTTTTTTTTTAAACATTTTTTTTGATACATGACTCAGATATCTTTAACCTTTTCAAAAATAATGGTAATGTTGTTTTTTTTTTAAAAAGATTGGTCACTTGTACAACTATATAAAACAATTAGCCTTAATGTAACACATAAAATAAATTTTTGAATGCTTTAATAAAACAATACTTATTGTAATATACCAGTATGTTAGTGGAATGTTAAATTTCTGTTTCTCCATCAACTATAAGTATTAGATTCTAGTCCAAATAAAAAAAATATTAGCTTTGAATGTTCAGTCCAGTAATATGTATACAGTATTATGGGAAACCTGCTTGGCGATCAATTAAAACTAAGTTGCTCTCCTCTCTACCAGCTGCCTTTTATTTCTTGTTCATTGTTGCTGAAATAACCATATCCAACTGTTCTTGTAGTGCCCTGGGCATAAGCCGTAGGACCTCCTTCATCTCTTCAGGCTTGAGCAGCTTGAGGCCTTCAGCCAGGTAGTAGTACAGCTGTACTGTGGTCAGACGGTCAGCCATAACAGACCATTTGGTACTTGGGTCCAGGTAAGAAAGAATGGAGATGAGTAGATCTCTGTCATCAAGTTGAGTCTATCAGAATAGAAATAACAAGAAAAACATTTTTAAAAAAATTTATTTTAAAGACAATACCTCATCATTAAACTTCAAATATAATAAAAATATTTTTTATCAAAAAAATTAAACAATTATTTGATTCAATTGGTGTATAGAGCCTGTGACACTGTCAGCTACCTGGTTGCCTTGAAGTGGAACTTACGCATTTTCTGAATTGGCCTGCTGGGAAGATATAGCCTACTTATGCGATTATTTATTGGTATGTTTATTATATGGACGTCTAGGTCCAACACTAGACCTAGATGTTATGATTTAGAACTCTTTAAGATCTAGTCTAGATTTAATTCTAGATCTAGAATGTAGATGTAACCTACATTAGATTTACATAAAAATATAAGCAACACTCTCAAACTTCAATAAAATTGAAGCAACTTTAAATTTACTGTTGTCGCATAATTATGGCTAGACCTAGATATAGTCTCTAGCCAAATTAACTTTTTTTTTTTAACTTTTTAATAATTATAACCAGAATTTTCCCATGTGGACAACGAGCTAGTAACTCTTTTCTCAGCGATATACATCAACTGTTAAATTTCTAGGAAAATCGTTAGAGTGGTATTCAAGATCAGCATCCAACTTCCAGAAAGAAGTGACTTGAATAGAGGTATTGTAAAAATAGGATTGATACTAAAGCCAAGAAATATAGGGAAGTAAAATACATTTAAGAGTGAAGCAATTATTTTTAAAAACAACAAAAAAATTACATTCACATTAACCCCAATATTGACTAATAGGAATGTGCAATCTCTGGTTAAAATTTTTAACACATACTTCTACGTACATTTTTATAGAGAAATATTTTTTCTTTCAAGTCTTAAAAACATTTTGTTTTATACGTTCATTGCGGAGGTCCCTTCAGAAATGAAGATTATTATGTCCTAAGCTCAAACCTCCTGCAGCAAGGTTTTAACTAAGTCTTTAGTGAATACCACATGACCATGCAGCATTGTTGTAGGGATTCAAGTTCAAGAAAAATGTTAATACTTAAGTACGTTTTGTGTCAAAAATAACTTTCAACACAGAAGAACAAAATCAGGCACTCACCCCTTGTTGGACTTCAGTCCACAGAGCATCACACTCCACTATCTCATCTTTGTTGTCAGGTTTAGGTAACGACTTAGATGTAAGGGTGAAGTTGAGCTCTGGAGCAGTGCTCATCTCTGATGGGGGAACGCCAACACGAATGGTGTTCACAATGTGTACACAGCGGGAAATGGGATGGAAGCCTTCGGCATGTGCAGATATGTGATAGTAGCCATCAGCTAAAAGCCTGTAGTAATCACCATCTTCCACTGAAAATAAAACACAAAAAAAGTCTTTAATTTCAAGAAATGCTCCCAATTAAATTAGTAAATTCTAATATGGCTTTTAAATAATTTTAATAGTTTTTATGACTTAAATTAATTTCACTAAAAACAAATTAACAAAGGAGACTATGCTTTAAAAAAAATATATAGTTTTAACAAATGGGAATGCGTGAAAATTTTTTTATAGTCAAAGTTAATTGATGATGACTTGTATCTTCAAAAATATGAAATATTAGATACATTAGATATACTATGAACATGTGTGTCAAAACTTTTTCTACAATAGCTTTGTAATTAGAGAATATAATGTATATCTGAAAAATTTGTGACAACAATATGAATCCCTTACAGGACAATATATCATGCTCTATGGGAAGACCAGAAGCTAGATTGCTGACTTTGATCTCTGCATTGGCTAGTGGCTTGTTGTCCGTAGTCTTCACAAAACCTTTCACACCAATGTGACTCTAATTTAAAACATAGCAGAATATTTTTTTTTATATAAAAATAGCAAAGCTTATATATTGGGAAGAATTCTACATCTATCGCTATATATCTCAATAATGTATAAGTCATTTCCCTTTTTATATCAAACTAAATGATTAATTAAAATAATTAATAGACTGATTGGTCAATTTTGTAATTGATTCATGTTTTGTTGGATACAATAAATAATTGTTTACAGTTTCAACTCGATCTAAGAATGGGTGTGGGAGAAATATCGTTCAAATTTTTACCAGACAAGAGTGAGTTGATAGAAACTTTGTAAAAATTGGGTTACTATACAAACACTTTTTAGTCTTAATTTTTAAATGATAGATATAGTTATTTTCTATGCTTTATCTTAATAATAATAATCAAAGTGTGATAAATCCCTTTTTTTTTTTGAAGACTAAAATTTAGTTTAAAATGTTCAATTAATTCTGAAGAAACTTTTTTGAAATCCTACAAAATGCACAGATACCTGTAAAATATAATTGAAAAGAGCAGCAACATTATCCAGCCAAAGTTGTTCTAGTTCTGAGGCTGGTGGGAATTTCTCACAGCCCAACTCAAGGGTGATCTCAAAGCAATTAGTGTTTAAGTAGTTGTAGTCTTGCATTCCTAGAGATCAAATATATATAGTACAATATATTCTCAATATTCAGACTTTATTGATAAACACATTGTTACGGTTGAATAGCTTGATTACATTAATTTGATGATAACTAATAACATTCAGTAATTGGATTTAAGAATATGCAGTCCACAGCTGTTGGTTAAAAGTCAAAAGTGTTTATTTACTATAAACTAACTAAACCTTTACACTCATCAGTCATAATGGTCATAGTTGAACTCTGTCCACAGTTTCATTTTAAATCTTTCTATTTTTTAAGACTTTCAATTCAAGCCTAGCATTTCATCTTTTTGTTTTTTTCTGTTTGGGCATAAAACTATTTTGCCATCTTTTTTTGTTTTTATAATCAAAGATCAACAATAAAGTTTTAAGGATTTATTGTTTTAGTGTAATGCTAAATTTTTCATGATATAAAAAAAAAAAATTGTAATTTTTTTTTTAAATGCCTAACCTTTAGCTACAGAGTACCACAGTCCACCATTAGTGATTGGTTTACTGTCTCCTTGTTTGTCACATGGCAGTCTGCTGGGATCAGCCATGGTTTTATGGAAGAAAGCATAGGACTTGGACAAATATCTGAGGACAGGAAAATTTGGGAAAATAACAAAACTATTATTTTAAACTTCTCTTGTGACATCATTTGTGTAGAAGTTTCTTGTATGCTGTCTTGTGTAATTTATGTCAGAATAACGGATTCACAGATATGATAAATCTTTGTATGCAGAATTAAAACAAATTTCATAAGCAGATGTCATATACAGTTTAAATATGCTCTCAAATCTAATATTAAAATCATGTTACCATAAATCACAAAAACCAACTATTTCTCTACAATGTCATAAGACTGTCAGTCTCCAAACTCTCTGTACTTAAACTGACCTCTAGACTCTATTCACGCACTTCAGTTATTAAAAGTAAATACTTTTGAGGCAATACAGAATACAATACATTATAGTTATTTGACCTTGGCTGCCTGCCCGGTCGTATGATATGCACTCTGGACAATTGTTAAATGTTTACAATGCTCACAGTCGTAACCTTGCCATCCTGCACAAGGTTTGGGCTAGGATGTAATTATCTTCAAATCTGAAGGAATATCCAAGACGTGTAGAACAAAACAAAAAAACTTGTTAACTTTAGTTACAATACATATTGTATGATAGTCCACAGCCCATGGTCCAAGGATTCACTCAACGAAGCAAAAATAAATCTCAAGAGATACTGTGATGACTTTGTTAATAAAGGAAGTCATTTTTTAAATAATATTATAACCTTTCTCACTATCCAGACTCTGCAAACTACACTACACAACACAACCAATTCTAAAAACTTGACAACTCAGGGCTCTAAAGTAACAAAACACTTTAATGTCAAATAAATCACAGCCAATACTGTACAATTGGTAACAATATAACACTGACTGTAAAAGAACTTCGCCTATTTCTGGACTTAATTCTCTGTTCCCGACCAATTTCACACCGTGCTGGTTCTGACTCTGACTTCGACTCGCACAGGTGAAGTTGCAAGGTAACCTGAAGTGACTTGACTCTGACACATTGGCTCTTATATAGGGTATACATAGGTATTCTAGAACTGGATGGAATGTCCATAAACCATTCTGGTTGATCCTGGGATTGCTCCAACAAAGCCCGTGGAGTCTGCAGCATTTGTGTCACCTGGACCGTGACGATCCATGGTGGAGGCTAAATAGGTCGTAACAATCCTTTTTTGCGCAGTGCAGAACGGGGCATTACCCTTTTGGTATTTATTTTGCCCGGTTCCAGACAAATTTTGATGCCCGTTGCTGACACTGTGGAGAGTTGGTGGAAAAGTGGCGCATATCTTGCAAGAGCGTCCGCAGCTCCGAGAGCTGAGGGTTAGTTTGTCTGCAGAGTCACTTGACCTGTATGGAAGCTTAAAGGCACTTCGCCTAACAGCAGAGTTTCTTGCCAAGGCTCTACGAGAGGATTAATCCTTCCAGCCTTGCTACCAAATGGAGTTCATCTCAGGTTGATCAGATGACTACAAAAAAGTGACTTGCCTGAGTACTAGTCACAACACACGTCCTTGCCAAACTGGCGTGTACTGTCATTCGTTTTTCATGGTTGACCGCTCTTCTAGCGCTGAGCTGGGGTAATTTGCGTCGGCTAAAAGTACACACAGAACTACCCCAATCTGTGTCACCACCAGGTTTATAGCAATATTATTCCCTCCTTCACCCTACTAAGGTGTAAATCAAACTCTGATAATATGAATATACACACTGTTCCCTATCACTACAAATTAAACAGATTCTACTGTACCTCTAATATTTGCAATTTCAGCTCTGTAATAGAAGGCATTTTGATGTACTTACACAAAGGTATGATCATCTGGACAGGCAGTGTACTCTTGAGTTTTTCCAGACCTTGTCTCGTCATAAGGATAGTTGGCCACTAGATCACCCCCATGAAGATTGGCGGAAAGCACAAACCCTATCTGAGCCAGCCAACGCATCACAGCTCTAGTTTCTGGCTGAAGCTATAAAATAGTAAAAAATACTGAATCAATATTAAATCAATAGATATATTGATGTACTAGTTATAAGCAATAACTCCTTACCATGACCATCTGATCATTTGTTGAAACACTTCTACACATCATTTAGCCAGTAAACATAATATAATATATAATATATATATATAAGAATGCAATCTTTAGTGAACTCACATTTTTGTCATTAGTGATGGCTTTCTCAACTTTCACAAGATGATTGTTTCTGCCTTTGTGCTCACGTTCATGATCATACACTTCAGAATTCAGATCTGGAAAATTTCTATTAAGGTCAACACCATTAGCATTTGACCTGCCAGTAAGCCAGCTAGCCTCCTCTTTTTCCTGGATGCACAAAAAGGCAAAACATTATTTTTTTATATTAATGTTAACATTTGATTTTTAGCTTATTAAAATTGTGTTATAAAAATGTTATAAAATGTTTGTTTGAAGTAATTACCATCATTTCCTTGAATGCAGCCTCCCAACCATCAGGGTTCATAGAGGGCATGATGTGGACTCTAGTTTGGCTGACAACAAATTTGGCTAGCTCATCTCCCTTTTTGTACTCTTCACAGAGCGCAATCATCAAATACAAAAGCATCTCCTTCCCAACCACTTCATTGCCGTGCATATTGCCAATGTATTTAAACTCTGGTTTGCCTGATGAAATAGAGATGATAAGGTCAATTTTGTTTCTTCTTGGTCAAGATTTTAAAAAAATAAAATCAAAAGATATTTTTTTTTGTCCAAACTGCAATATGTACCGTATTTTTCGCCGTATAAGACGCACTTTTTCTTCTCCAAAACTGGGGGGGAAAAGTTGGTGCGTCTTATACGGCGAAAAATACGGTACGTTCAGAGTCTTTTTTTTCTAGATTTTCCTCCTTTAAAATTGGGTGCGTCTTATATGCCGGAGCGTCTTATACGGGAAAAAATACGGTAAGTTGTGACTGACCATTTTTGCATATTATTTTAGATATTTTATTATATGAACAGAATTTTAAAAGGACACAAAACAGAATCCGTCATTTTGTTATATTGTAATATCTTGCTTTGTTAACTTAGATTTGCTCACAATTAAAAAGTGATAATTGAGATTTATAACCACCTTATAATGTTTTGTAAAATAATGGGAGAAGTAATCCCATTCTTTTCTTGAAATAATCTCTAATAGCAAACATAAAACAGAATTGGCAGAATTTAAGTCATTGGTTAATATGCATGACTAAATGCATGACGCGTAGGACGTAATCATCTTCTTTTTTGAAGTAACGTCTGTATTATATAAGATAAGATAAGAAAACTTTTTCTATTTCTTTTTATTGCACTACAATTTAAAACTACAATTCAACCATTTTTAATAATAAAGCAGAAACCTCTTTTTAAAAAAAAAAGTCCATTAAATTTTTGTTTAATTTTTACAAAAGTTAAGTTCTCTAATTAGATCTGTCTATTGAAAAGGACACTTGGGATGTCAACTTGCTTTTGCCATCAATAACTTATCTTCTAATCTAAATAATCTTTTTATATCTCCAGTTGAGATTGTTTTTTAAAAATACAGACCTAACTAATTAATTGTGTTTCAGTATTTTTGCACATTGAAAGTTTGTACATGTACTTTTTTGTCCACATTGATAGTTAGATTGTACATGTATTATTTCTCACATTGATAATTAGATTGTACACATGTAATTTTTTTTATGTATTCAATGGAAGCCTACTTTACTTTGAACCTAGCTAAATACTTGCAATGTAAATTGAATTTTAAAATAATTTTTTTCCCTCAAAACTTTGTTATTTATCCATCACATTAGCAAATAGTCAGCTGGCTTTAAAGTAATTAATAAAAGGGCCAAATGCTGCAACAACAGAGGGAAACTGCTATGTGGGGGACAAAATCATTTTACAACTGATGGCAGCCAAAAAAAAACCCCAGTAAGCTATATTACTAAATCATCTACAGGTCTAATTTTATACAGCTACTGAAAATCACTTTTAAATTTCATAGGTCATACATATCATTTACGAAGTGCCTATTCCCAACCAGCTGGGAATAGGCTTTAGCCCTATTCCCAATCGTCTGTTCAGGTCAAATGAGGTCAAAATCTTATTCCCAGTCAACCGGAAGTGGTTCTTATGTAAAGATCAAACAAGATGGCAGGAATCAATCATACATGCTTTGTCCAGTCACTGATTTGATTTAGAGTTTTGACATAGATCTAGTAAATCTAGATATAGTATTGTTCACTTTATCTAGATTGACTAGATCTAGAATCTAAAGTTGTTTCATTACATTAAAAAGAAACAGCATGAAAAGAATTTAGCAATGACAATTAAATGTAATGTTGTAATAGTATTTCTTCTACTTCTATTATTTATTTTAATAAATGTATGTCATACATAAGACAAAAAAAAAAAACAAACACCAAAGTCTCTGTTGAATGTGTTGTGCTATTTCTGTAGGAGATTTAAAACTGCATGGCAAGGAGCAAGGACACATTGATTTCTAGTTTTGTTAATGATATAAGGTTAAAATACAAGAAAAGTAATAATTTTTCCCCACACTTTAAAAGGTGCCGGTTTCGTATGCCGTATCGGATCGCACAGTCACAAAAAAAAAGTCCCATTGCCCTGTATATGAATTGTTTAAAAAATGTTTATAAATTATAATTAGTCTATAGGTCATTCATAAATAATAAATTAAAATTATAAACATAAACTAAGAATGCTAACAAAGAAAGACTTCATTAGTAAAGATTTTTTTCTCAGTAAATCTCCTCTTCTACTATACATAAAGGTGTATAACAAACCAAATATGTATGACATATCAAACTAGCAGTAATAGTTGAACATAACATTTCTTCTCTATTATTATTGCTTTAATAAATGTATGTCATACATATGACCAAAAAAAAAAACCAACAAAAACAAAGTCTCTGTTGATCGACAAACTTTTTTTTTTGGTGGGTGGAGGGGCATTATATTTTATTGATATAAAAAAACATAAATGACATAGAAAAATGGAAATTAACAAAGTAATGTGTATGTTTTCAATTTTATAAAATTTCAAACCTAGAAATCATACAAGTATATTACTGACATCAAATGAGAGAAATATTTATTTATTGAAATGGTGCTAAGATTGGTTTTTATAATGATCATAGGTATAGAACATGATCCATTGATTCTTATTGCGGTACAATCTCTCAAAGATATCCACTACTTCCACCACAACTTGGCCTTAGATTATAAAATCCTGTGTAGGATATATCCTACCCACCTGCCTCCCCTATTTCACCTTAGTGAGAACAATAAACTTTGATATCCCCTATCCTATATTGAATAGAATCAACATAAATGAAAAAAACTCAGCTTTACAATATACATAGCATTTTACTATGTGTCTACACATGCTATCGCTTTGCAACAAACTTTAAACCCCATTCTTCCCAATTACATTTTTATCTCTGCCTAGTTAGTTGATAGTTCCTCTTTTTTTATTATAGCCATCCTCAATGCACTAAGTTTTATAATAAAGATGGGAGAGGAAACATTGTAAACACATGTCAAAAAATATCAACAAGCAGTATATAGGCCTCAAAAAAAAATGTTGAATTGAGTGCTTAAGTCAAAGCCAAGTCAAAAAAAAATATTTAATTGGAGATGATGTGACCAGGAAAAAAATGAAAACAAAAACAGTGAATAAATATAGCTAGTACAAATATTCAGCTCAAAGATTTAACAAAAATATGACCTAACAATTCTATAATAAAATAACCTTTAAAGTATACATTGTTCCTTTAATTACATTAGGGAAAAAATAATAGAAGTTTAATAAATTGTAAAGATTGATCAATATCAAACAAATTTTATTTTATAGCTATTTTCTATTATCTTCTTTTAAATTAATCACTTTAAAAAAAACAACATTTAACTGAATAGGATTTGACCTAAACACAGTGGACTGGGAATAAGGTTTTGACCTAATTTGACCCTCTTGACTGTGAATAGGGTTTTGACCTTATTTAACCCATCCATCCAGTTGGGAATAGGGTTGAAGCCTATTCACAACTGGTTGGGAATAGGGTCAGCCTATCCTTTATTAGCCTTGTTGGTTGATTTATTGGACAGTAGGCTTCTATTATAAGCTCAGTGGGAGAAAATCTTGCCCTTTTATAAGCAACAAGACCTCATTTCTAAAGGACCTAACTTAGATTTTATGCAATTGTATTATAGATTCCATTTCTCCTGCCACTCAAAAATAGTTGCAATGGTTCTTACTGTGTCTATGGTCCTTAATCATTTTAAACAAAAAAAATAATTTGTCTTCAATATTTAAAAATTACCACTGATTAATAATTATCAAACTATATTAAGACCAATTCATCCAAGTTGACTATGGCTAAAGATATAGCCTACAAAGTCAACAAAGATCTAGATCTAGGTACATTCAAACACTCAACTGTTGGTAAACTTGTTGACTTACCAGGTTTATGTACTCCAGGGTTTTCAGTGATCTCTAATACAGTCAAATTTCGGCCTTGAACAGATGGCTCACTTAAATTATAAATTCTTGTTATGTCCGGACAAGCTCTATTCACTTCAAGCATTAAAGAAATCATTTGTTCATATGGGTGATGTGTGAAAATTGAAGCAGAAGCATCTGGATCTGGACTGTTGCTAGTTTCTTGATTGATGTCTGACTCTTTGACGCTCTTATCAGAATCGGTCCTTTGAGTTTCACCATGACTAAGACTTAAAGATGCTATACATAATAATAAAAAACAGAAACACCTGCAAAATTTCCTTTCCATTTTCGTGGACTTGATTTTCAGCTTAACTTAATTTGTCACTAAATTCTAGACTACACAGGCGTCAAGCAAAGCCTAAAATAAAATGATAATTTATTAAATTTATTCTCATGTTTTGTTGTGACGGAAGCATCCAAATTACGTCAGTAGGGACGAGCAATTATAATTATACACACTCATTTAGAAAGCATTTAAACATGAGCTATCTTTATTATTTTTTATTCAAAAGTAATTATTTAAAAAAAATAATCATTATAATTCCATGTTTCAATCGATTAGAAAAAAATATTTGTAATGTTCTTATACTAATAAGAATTACTCCCTAGAGGCGCGAGAAAATGGCCGCCACCATGGTTGGAAGGCTATGTAATAAATGGAATTACTTATTTTTGAATTTAAAACAATTAAAGTAATGATTTCCTTTATCAATTTAGATCTTTTTGATGACTATTTTATCATTTAAAATAAAAGCTAAAAACATCTAGATCTAAAATCTAGATTAGATACAGATTTTATCTGAGATTATCTGTCAAGTAACTAACTGAACACTAACAGTAACACTTCACTAGTCACTGTTGACTAGCAACACTCACTAACAGTAACACTAAGACTAAGTACTAGCTTACTAAGTGAGTCAGTGACTGGGTGAGAGTAGTGAGACTAGAGTCACTAGATTCTATAACTAAGTATAGAGTTTAGATTCTAAAGACTGCTTTTGTGAGTGTGTCACTACTATACTGGCACTACGCTGCATCGTCCACGAATCTTATACGAGGGCGGTTCTGATTTTAGTTTTGGCCCTCAGAGTCTGGCAATATTTAGATCTAGAAGTTTCATTAGTTTGCCATCAAATCTGCAATGGAGATCTATCTATATTCTATAGATATGCCTTAAATTCCTTAAACTTATGTGGATTTGTCAAACGCATAGTGGATAAGGCATTAGCAGTGAAAAGAGTATTTGGAAGAGGATTAGGGCCAGGCCACATCATTCTTTTTTATCTCAGCTGTTTTAATTTTAAAGAGGCCATCTCTCTTTACTAGATTGAAGGCCTTCTAGGTCAATGAACACAATATATGCTTAAAAGCATCCTTTGTTCTCTGCACTTTTTCCTGAAGTTGACGGATGGAGAAAATCATGTTGATTGTGGAAAGCTCAGGGAGATCCACAATTAACTTGATTTTCTCCATTCGTAACCTAATTATATATTTATATAAATATTCTTATTTTTATTTCTTTTATTAGATTTTATATTATTAGTTCATCCATCATGGTTGGATTATGACCACTTTGTCATCCAGGTGGCTGAGGGCTTTGCACTTGGGTTTTATGCCTCCTTATGTGGCTGGTGAGACCTATGTGAGCCCGGAATGCACACTGGGCAGGTTATTCCAGCTGGAGCTAGTGTCGTGGGCCTTGCTTTTCTTCTCTGGCGTTTTTCTTCTGCCAGCGTTGTTCTCTTTTCCTCAGCAACTTGTGCGCCTGGTTTCACTGCACGATGCCATGATGCTCTGTCATGTGCCTCTGTCTCTCAGGTGGCTGGGTCTATGTTGAACGCCTTCAGAAAAGCTTTGAGGATGTCCCTGAAGCGCTTTCTTTGACCACCTGATTTCAGCCATGAAGAAGGTCTTCTGAGGGGTTCCAAAGCTTTAAATAAAGTTCTATGACCAGAGGCCTTTATCACTTCTTCTTTATCTTATCTTATCTTATATAATACAGACGTTACTTCAAAAAAGAAGATGATTACGTCCTACGCGTCATGCATTTAGTCATGCATATTAACCAATGACTTAAATTCTGCCAAGTCACTGGTTTTTCTGGCTAGCTCAGGCAACCCATTCCATGCTCTAATAGCACTAGGGAAGAAGGAGTATTTGTACAAATTTGTCCTAGCATATGGGACGAGGAATGTGCCTTTATTTTTGTGTCTTTCAGAGTATTTTATTAAATTTTGTTTTTGTATTTGAAGATTATGGTTCAGTGTTTTATGTATAATTGCTACTTTACTTTTGAGTCTTCTGTCCTGAAGGCTTTCTAAATTTAATGATTTTACTAATGGTGTTACCCTAGTCAAATGTGAATATTCATTTGTTATGAATCTCACTGCTCTATTTTGTGTTTGTTCCAGTTTCTTAATGTTTTCTTGAGTTGAGGGTCCCACACGGTGGATGCATATTCTATTATTAGCATAACCAAGGTTAAATAACATTTTAGTTTTATGTTCTTATTTGATTTATAGAAATTTCTTTTAATAAACCCTAATGCTTTGTTGGATTTTTTTTATAGTTTCATCAATATGTGGATTCCATGACAGTTTTTCATTTATTATAACACCTAGGTATTTTGCGTTTTTAGTCTGTGTTACTGGTTTGCCATGAATAAGATAAGTGGAATTAATTTGTTTTAGTTTTTTTGTTACTCTGAACAACTGACATTTTTCTGGGTGGAAAGACATGCTCCAATTTGATTCCCATTTCTGTAATTCATCTAATTCTCTTTGTAAAACATCTGTGTCTTGTTTTGTTTTTATTGTTCTATATATTATGCAATCGTCTGTTAACCGATAACATCTCCCCAGACCCAATATATCTGAGCCACACATGAAGGCCATAATTTGGGCTTGTTGTCAGAGGCTATTTGAAATGCATGCCATCAGAAGCATTTTATAGGTAGTGGAGTTCTGATTAAATACTCTGGGCTTCTGTAAAGTAGTTCGTGACTTTTGTTTTTTACTTTTACAGACTTAAATATTCTCGTACATTAATCTATTTTCAATGTTCAATCATTTTTGTTTCAGCAATGGGCATCAGCAGACATTGATTAACCAAGTAAGACTTCTCTCTCTTGAATCCAATCACTATGGGCAGTCTAAAGAGGATGCTCCTCCTCTGCCTAACCTCCAGAAGCCCAAGTTTCCATCCAATGTTTTCTTTATGTATCTAAGCCAAGTAGCGCCAGATATGCAAAAGGAAAACCCAGGTATTGTTACTTGGCTTTATTTTTATTTTTTGTTTAAATAATGAATAAAATGGGTCAAAATAAGATCAGTAATCAAACAATTTTAAAATTTTAATGAAATGCTCATTCTAAAAATGTAATATCTTTTATAAATTTAAACTTTTAATCATTCACAATAATTTGTTATATGTTAATGTTATATTTTAATCTAATAAGCAAGGAAATGAAAAATGTGTTTGAAACTCTCAAACTTTTTGGGAAAAAAATAATAATCATACCTTTTTTAGTTGAGACATAAAAAGTCCTTAACTGCTCACTAAGAAACAGACTGAAATGGTTTTGATTTATTCAGAATCTAAAAATGCAAGCTTTCTATTAAACCTTTGTATTTAGTTTCCAGAATTTTTTATTTTTTTTTCCCTAAATACGAAATAGATATATAGCACCCCAGTAATAATGCAGTGGGTAGCCAGTCATATAGGTTTGACTGGCAAGGCCATTGCTGACTCATTGGCCGCCCAGGGAATGCAAACAACACCTACCCAAGCTGGCTGTCAGCTTCCATCATCCTCTGGCAACCATCCAAAAAATAGAAATGGAAAGTTGTTCGAGTGCTGGGACAAGTTCCAAAAAGCCAGCAGAATCTGGGAGCAGATGAGATGCCCTGACTGCACTTTCCCATAGTGTAGGCTGTCCAGGCCCGAGATATTATTTACAGCGCAGGACAGGCCAAGGTCCTGTTGAATCATATTTCGCACGGCTATGGCCATACTTTGTGTCTCGTATTCTTTTTCCCCACTGCTGGGAAGAAGAGGAAACTGTGTCTCATATTCTTTTTGACTGCCCCAGACTGCTGATCTACTTCTGAAAAGGTCTGGGGAAACCTTAAATTCTCAACATATGGTGGCATAAATGCAGGGTTTCTGTCCAGTACTTTTGTAAGAGAGGATTTGAACCCTCAAGCCCTCACTCATATAGAGTTTGATGTTGATGATCATGGTGAATAAACAAACTAAGACTTCAAATGTAATTGTAAAAAAAAATTATTATTTTAAGAGTTTGTTATGAGTGCTATGTTTTAAGTTTAGGGCTCATTTGCTTTTTTTCTTTTTCTTACACTGTTTTAAGGTTGTATGATAAATCAATGAATAAAGAATGTTAAGTTTTTGTGGGGTTTTTTTTTACTATAATAGGTATACAAAGGAAAGAACTTATCAGTAAAATTGCTAAAATGTGGAAAGAGCTTGACCCTGAAGTAAAATCTGTAAGTACAGTTTTTTGTTTAAATTCTTAATACATTTAACTTCTATAGCCAGAACATATATAGCCTGCCTATCAGTTAAGCAAAAGTATCATGGATACTAGAATTCAAGGGCTTAGCATATGTCTGAAGTGTTAAAAACTAAGATTTAATTAGGCCAATCTTTTTTTTTTTTTTTTTTTCACCTTTTGGCAGGCATGATAGAGATAGGACTCCTTAAAAAAAAGTTAGTTTTGGGACATCTTGAATAATCATTTGGCATAGCCACAGGGTAAAGCTAGTATATTTATATAATATAATAATTATTTCTAATTGATGTTTCGATCGCTGTATGATTAATTGTACTTTTTTTTCACCTCACAAGATTGAAATTTTAATCAATATAGCATTACCATTTTCTAGCTAAGCTTGTAAAATTTATTATGTGATAAGATTGTAGATTATTCTGTTCAATATTTTTTTGTTAATTTATTTTTTAAAAGCAACTGTCAATACAAAGAAAGGAAATGTTGGAAAAATACAAACAAGATATGAAAATGTTTCTAGAAAACATAACCCCAGAACAAATTTCTCTACTGGAAACAAAGAAATTAAAGAATACAGCTAGGAAAAAGAAACTGGTAAACATTTATTTTGAGTTGCTTATGAAGATAAACTGCATGTGAACCACTTGGCTATCAAGAATGAGGAAAATCCCAAATATACCAGTACAAAACTTGACTTGAGATACTAATTTCATAAACTTATTCAATCATCTGTGCCTATGTTTTAAAATGTAAGCAATTTTATGATTTGTGTATGGCTTGCTTATATTTACTTGTAAGACAAATCAAACGACACCGGTCTCCCATATCCAAAACCTTTGTTGTTTTTTTTTAATAATTTAGAATCAGCAATGAAATTTCTCCATTGTTTCTTTCTTTCCTTTTTATATGCTTTTCTATCTTTGATTTAGGAGAGGAAATCATTAGGTCATCCAAAAAAGCCTGTTGGTGCATTTGGAAGTTTTGTCCGTGAGAAATTTTCAGAGCGTACAGATGAACCAGTAGCAGTGAGCATTTTTTTTTTTTTTTAATCTTCCAGCTTAGTTATTGTTTGCATTACACAGTCAATAATAAAATATTTGTTTTCTGTTGTTTTTTTGTTTTTTTTGTAAAGAAAATAAGATAAATAAATAATAAAGATACAAAGAGGGTGTGTTGGCACTTGAATTTGAATCCCAGGGATGATTAGGATTTTGCATTTCGGTATTTTTAGGATGTGCCTGGCTCCCCTCTACTCCAATGGGTATCTGACATGTTGGGAAGTAATGGTGATTTGTTGTTCAGCTGGCCACGTGACACCTTTGTTAACCTTGCAGGACATAGAAACAAAGCTCTATATCATCTGCCTCCATAAATCACAAGGGCTTAAAGGGAGATACCGTACCTTTCATTCCGATAAGAGACTTGAAACTAACACCTGGTCTAAATAAAATAACAATTTATCCTCATCTTTCATCTGTGTCTTGACTTTTGTCATATGCGTGCTGTGATAGTTTGCGTAGCGAAATACGTCCACTTATCATAGACAGCAGCTTGTCTTAGCAGGATATCAAGAGAGAGCCCAGTATATTCTTCTATGTTGTCCAGCCAACTTTTTTTGGACAACACTTTGTGCTCTCTCCACTGTACCTTGAAGAATGACTTTTCATAATAAGTGACCAAACCAGCTCTGAGTTTGTCCTTTTTGCCAGCCAGAGTGCTGCCTTGTAAAAGTATACCCTCTTTTGTCTTCTTTTCCTGGTATCTGATACCCAGCCCCTCCCATGGCTGGCTACCCACCTAGGAGAAGGAAAACTCGGAATTCAAACCTCTGTTGTCTTGCAGCTATACCCAATCATGGGAAAGGCTTCGGGAGTCAACCGTGAGGAAAAATCAGGAGCTGGCGACCCTAAGGCAGTTTGCAGCACCCAGTGCAACACTCTGGCAGAACCTGAAACGCCACTGACCCCAAACTGTATCGGCACTGCCGTTCCTTTGGATACATCAGCTGCGTGGAGAGGGGGGAACTGATGTGTGGGCGACATCGTTCCGACCACAGCTAATGCCCAGGCATTTGTCTCACCAAGATAATCCATAGTCACTTCGCGACTGAAGGAGGCCATAGATAGAGACTCCCAGCATTTTTTTTTTACTGTCAAGGACTTGAATTCTTTTTCTTCAATTTTTAGTGTCCATATTTCACAACCATATAGGAGTATAGAGACCATTAGCGAAGAAAAGAGGTTTAATTTTATTTGAAAGCTGATGTCACTCTTCCAGTTTTTTCCAGTTTGTATAAGTATAGAAACACAATAACATCAAACAGTTAGAGTAAAATTCCCTATCAGAACTTGGGATCTATTGGGCAGATAATGTAAAGCTCATCCGTTTCAGTAAACCATAATAATAATATGTGAAAAGACCCTAAGTTATGAGTTACTTTTATTTTTCAGCAATTCTTTAAACACATTTCGGACCAGTGGCATACAATGAGTGATAAAGAAAAGGAAGTAAGTCAGAAAATAAGCTTTTTTTTTAAGGATGTCTAAGTAGTATGTGGTTATTCAATCATTTTTTTTTCCAAGGATGTCTAAGTAGTATGTGGTTATTCAATCATTTTTTTTTCCAAGGATGTCTAAGTAGTATGTGGTTATTCAATAATTTTTTTTTGGTTTTATAAAATTGTAAAATGTTTTGTAGAAACAGTATTGCTGAGTGCTCAAACATTTGGATGCCAATCCAAATTTCATTTATTTAAGTCCTGGAGTAAATCCTGAAAAAAAATTTTTTTTAACGCATCACTCTTTGCCCCTTTAATTGTTATTAAGCCTCAGCTGAGGAAAGTAACGGTCATTGTGATGGCCCCATAACATCTCAGTAAACAGGAACCAGTGAACTAAATTTCATCTTCATCTATTTCTTAACATTATGCAAAGAAGGCACCACCACTGTTTGTTCACAACATGCTGGTGGTCTTGCTCCTCTAGATATCTGCAAAGGAGATGTTTGTCTAAACCAGAACATCAGTAGTTTATAAATCATTTTAAAAGATCTTCAGACAGGAGAACTAGGGCTTTAAAAAAAAGGGAATGGGGGTTACTGCTTATTTCTATTAGAAAGTAAAAAAAACAAAATAATAATTTCTTTCTCCAGCCATATGTGATAAAAGCTGAAGAAGGAAAAGCCAATTACAAAGAGCAAATTAAAAATTGGGAAAAGGAGATGATGTCATTAGGGAGATTTGATCTCGTTAGGAAGGGCTCATTGGTGGAGCTTACTCAGCCCAAGACTAGAAAAAATACCAGACGAAGCAAACCAACAATTGAAGAAGATGAGAAAAAATGATTAGTGAATTATTTGTTAAGTCCAGTGATTCAAAGCATTGTTATGAAATGCCGAAACGCCTCAAATTTATCTGCTTGAAATCATGGTGCACAATAGTTAGTGAAGTGTGTCTTGTTTTGTTGACTGAGGTTGATGACCATTTCAAATGACATTAAACCAGATTCCTTTACTTCAAATGCTGAATACCTTTTTTGTATTAATAGTCATAATGTGTACTGTTACATTTGTGCTTGTTATTGTGTTTTAAGCCATATCTGTAACAGCACATTGAAAGATCAGATGTATATATTTATATATAGATGTAGTATTACTTTTATCATCATTTTGCTTTGATGCATTTATCACCTCTTTAACATAATGCATGTGTAGATTTAAATATGATCTGTGAGCCGGCATGTTTGAATTGGTTTAGATTTGAGCTCTAGTTAGACTGAGTGAATCATTTTATTTGAAATAATAAACAGAGCTTTATCATCACATGCTGTTTGGTTATTGATGTATTTATACTGCTTTTCTCTTTTACTTGTCATTTCCTAGACCTCCATTAAACCAATGAGTTAAGATTCAATGTTATATTAAACATAATACTAATCTTTATTATCCACGAGGAAATTGTTCTTACAAATAGTAATGCATCATATGATTTCACCTTATAACAATAGCAAAATGATATATATATATTTGTTCATTCTATAGGTAACATTACATGTGAAGTTTATTTCAGAAAGATTTTGTCCAAATGATTTGCTTTAGGGAACATACAAATTCTTGTTTTTCTTTCTGATTAGTACAGGTAGCTTCTCTGTGAAGGAAAAATGTTAAAACTGTGTTTTGTTATGTTAGTTTCAAAGATGCCTTTCACTATAAAGGGCTTACGATGGCAAGACTACCTTACAATAATTATGTTCTGTACAGTGTCCCCGCTGCTGGGAAGAAGAGTAAACTGTGTCTCATATTCTTTTGGACTGCCCCAGACTTGCTGATTCTACATCTCGACACCCATAGGGTGTTTTGTTATGTTAGTTTCAAAGATGCCTTACTCTATAACAGGCTTATGATGGCAAGACTACCTTACAATAATTATTTGAGTCCCAAAAGAAGAGAAGAGTGATAAATAGCTACTATTCAACATTCATTTCACACAACACCTGTTGACCACAATGGGGACCTAACCTTTTCCAGCCAGGGAGTCATGAACACTTCCACAAGAGTGTCATGGGCTGCATCACTGCTAAGAGTTGTTGAATCCAATGTAACCAAGGCTCTGTGGATTGATTCATTATGCGCTGCTGGAAGAATGTTTTTCTAGGCTAGATAGCACAGCATCATGGGATATGGCCTTAGTATATCACATCAGATATGTTAGATTGGTGGTGTCTAACATTATTGGTACATTTTTTAAAAAATAAATTTAACTTCCCAATCATGATATTCATTAAAATACTTGTAAAATATTCATCAAAAAGTTATCTTTTATTCATTTTGCTGTTCAGAATATATTACAATTAAAGAATAATACATCAAGTTATATATTTACTTGTGTGTCCCCATAAAATGCTTGTCAAGTCTTTTTAAGCCAGCATACCGGTAAAACAGGCCAGTCAGTTACAGTCATTGTTCATGTGATCTAGGACACAGACAGATGTAAAGCGCAAGACCTTGACCAAAATCACTCTACTCTCTTAACAGGCTTTTCAAATTCTGGTCAAGCTGAGGGCTACATGGTTTATAGAAATGTTATCTAGCATCCAATTTATTTCATAGGATAGTGTTTGCAATGGATTTGATTTTTTTTCTCTTGCAAACTTATTTATCATAGTATGAATATTACTGAGAAGGGATAAACACTTTGTAATTAAACATTTTATGAAGCAAAACAAATTGGCAGTGATGACTTTCTTTTAACATTGGTCAAGCAAAACATTTTGTCATAAACTGTATGTACCTTACGAAACAAAGTTGTTGAAAATACATTTCAAAGCCATTAATCTATCATTTGTGGATAATTGGAAAGGATTGCTAATGGACCTCATTCACCATCTGTTTGACCTTAACATCATCTGCCCCAGAGATCGCAAGGTCTGAAAGGGGAAATTTTACTTTTTTACTTACTCATTCACCAATCGTAAACAAACAACATTTAGTCACATGATAATATTGATTAAACAACGGGAAAAAACTGTCACGAGATAGCCATTGTGTATTAAAAATTAGATCATAATTTGGATAGAAGAGATAGAGAATCACGTGGCTAGATGTTGTTTGTTTACGAATGGAGAATGAGGTCCATTAAAAAAACAACTCATTCCTGACTCCTATAACAGAATTAAAGTTTAAGTTCCTTATAGAAACTAGGTTAATACAAATATTTGGGTTTTGCAAGCACTAAAATATCTTGTTAAGTTTCTAAGCAGATGAGATATTTGCTGTGAATGTCTTGAGATAGTTAGAGTAATGTGGCGGCTGTAAAAACTAACAGCATATAAATTTATCCACAAGGGGAGTGGATCATATTAATAGCTGAATAAACTCAATCATATGGCAAGTAAAAATCTAAAGCTAACCTTTTAAAAATATAAAATGTATCTAGTAAAAGGATTTTTTTTTTAAATATTCATGGCAGAGAGACACCAAAAAAGACAAACAAAATATTACAGTTGAAGGCATTTAAAATGTTTTTTTATTTTGCATCTTTCTTTCAATCTAAAACTGTACAAAATATTCCAAAAGATACAGATCACTAACATACATAGACATTAAAATGCAAGCAAGGTCACCCTAAGTTCATCGTCTGCTTGCCAAACAAATCCATTGTGATGTGACTTAGAAACATAGGGATACTGTTTTGGTTCTGGAGGTACATCTCCATAGGTTCTTGTAGTGTCAGAGAAAAGTCTGTTTGTAACATTAGAATCTCTCCCTTTTCATTTTGCTGAGGAAATACCAAGTAATAAAAACATTTACACAGACTTAAACTAAGCATTTAACTTCATTTCTATGGGGATATACAAAGTGATAACAAACATTTAGACATTTTTTGCTTGTTTTATTAACTCTTTCTCTCCTAATTGACGATACCAATGCCGATTCGACCCCATTAAATTAAATTAATTTTTGGTAATATGAACTTTAATTTGCATTGTGTAAAAAGAGCATGCAATACTCGTTAATTCTATACCAAATAAAACATTTTCTGATAACAAGCAAAAAAGTGATTTAAGTTTAGAGAAATACAAATGAGCAAAATGAATAATTCCATTGGAACATGAAAAATAAATATGGAAAGAAAGAGTTAAATTAATTATTTTGAAATAAAAAACTTTCTTTATTAGATAGTCTAGTAATGAGTTAAAAATGTAAATAACCATTTAGATTATTTACTGAGCTTAGAAAGTATAGCAATCAAGTGTCTGTTGGCCTTGTAGAAACAAAATTCTGTAAGGCACTGAAGTTGGCATAAGAAAGACGGGATAAATTGAACTGGGTTATACTTCCCAGAATTGTTGAGGATAACAGAGAAATGAAAAGGTGGGTTTGAAATTGTGAAAAGGAAATCATTTGCTTGCTAATCTAAGGGGCTGAACTCAACAACTAATACTCAAAGGAATGCCATTACAAGAAATATAGGTAAGAAAGGTAAAGGTGCATCAAGATATTTGGGGCATATGATGTGAAGTTCGTGTTTCTATGACCGAAAGTTAACTCTTTCTCTCCGTAATTATTAACCACATTCTGGTGGAATCAACGCTGCTATCGTCAGTTAGGAGAGAAAGAGTGTCATGTAGCCAGCACAATGGCTAACTGCCTTTATTTCCCAAAAGGTATGTTAGGTACACACTGGAGCTGGGTGTCCTAAAAATCCTGAAATTCAAATTCCCAGTCTTCATCTCAAGATTTGTACTCAAGACCCTTCAGTTCTGAATCCAAGGGCTTTATCACATAGCCACCACACACGTATGTGAAATATAACTTTATGAACTAATTTAGACCTTCACTTTAAATTAAAAGAAAAACTTGTCATTGAGTTTCTCCTACATACCTGAAACAACAGATAGTCATGAGGACTTTCTGCATACATGCTAGTTAACCTGTACTGGTTTGTGCATGGAATATCTATTTTGTAACCAGTCAGCTGGTAGCAGATCTCACGAAACTCTTGACTAGTTTTCTTAAACACTTCCATTAGACGTTTGTTTCTAGTTTCCTCCCTTTTCAACTGAGCTTTGATTTCTTTTCAGACAAATAAATGTTAAGTATTTAGGAGTAGTACATTAGTAGTTAGTATTGGTTTGTGTTTTTAAATAGCTATTTACATTTGTTCAAAATGAAAAAAAAAAAATTAATGTAGTTGTTTATTTCTTTAAAAAAAAACACTTGATAAAAATACAAAGAATGCAAAATTAAAGCATTCTAAATAGATTCTTTAACCATTTCACAACTAGAGTCACGGGGAGTAGCCTCTACTGGTAGACAACTGGAGTCGCTAGTTTTTTAAATAACCAATTATACCTTTACTCTGACCTAAGAGAGCGATAGTGAAGCTATTTTTAGGTGTATATTTGGTATCTGAAGCATGCTGGAATGGATTTTTGTTTTTTTTTTAAATTGAGTGGGTTTTTTGCTAGCCTACAAAAATGGAACATATTTAGGCTAATGTGTAGACTTTAATTGAATATTATTTTAATGGAAATATTTATGTTTTAGCTGTAGAATAAGGAAATAATGATTGGGGTAAGTGATGTAGAGCCATTTGAGACTGATAGTAGTGAAAATGAAGAAAAAAATCTATGCTAGATCTAGTCAAATGGAACAGAAGCGGCAACTAAACCTGATGTGATATTTTAATGTTTTTTTTATCTCTGTAGACCTATTTATGACTTGAAATATGATGCTTATCCATAGGTCTAATTTTCATCTGCTATGAAAAGAAGAGTTTTATCAGTTATTTTCTGTGAATTTAGACAAAAAATTGATTTTTTTAAATAACTGATACAGAGTTACATCTCTTCTCTCAGGGATAGGGGAGTTTCTGACAACTACTTAGTGGCTAAATGGTTAACAATCTGCATTATGGTTCATAGTGAAGTTTTCCAATGTCTAAATAATTCATTTATAGAATCATGCTAGTTGTTATAAAGCTGTAATCTATAAGGCACATAGCTTAAGAGTGTTTCAGCTGACCTTCAACTTCCTTGCTGGGTGAAGGTTGTTTCAATTTCTCTTGAACTTGCAACGTGATGTCCTCCACATGACCTTTCTCCTCGAGGATCTGATTTCGTTTTTTTAATGTTTCATTGTCCTCCCTTAACTTTTGAAGTTCATCTTGATGAGCTTTCTGGGCCTTGGCAAACGGATTCATGGAGAAATGTATAATTTTTATTTTCGATGGATCGTAGTCACCCTGCAGGAAGAAAAAATTGATAAAACACATTTTGTAAAGTTTTGTAAGATTGTGTCAATTGTTGAAAGTTATCAATTCATATTGAAAAAAAAAAAAAAACATTCAGTTTAAATATTTTCTAAAACAGTAAGCTTTTAGAGAATTTGGATTTTAAAAAAATATTTGAAGATGTAATCTATCACAGTTACATTAAGGGAAAACATAAATATATAAGCTTGATCTGTGAAGCTTTAAGATTATATTGTTTGTTTCCTTAAAATTGTAGATCACTGTTTTTACTAAGTAGGTAAATCTCTAGTGAAACATTTATTAATACACAGTAGATAGTAAAACTATGTTACACGTAAGAGGTTTGGTACTAGCCCTCATAAACCAATGAACTAAACATGTCCACCTAAATCTCTGACCTGTAGATCTCTCTGTTCAATCCTAGCCTCCAGTATGTCTCTTTCTTCTTGCGTCTTCAACAATGTGTTTTCTAATACAGCAATTCTCTCTCTGGAAATGTAGGATTAGAATACACGGACTTAACACCAATCTAAAAACACCAACATTAGTTTTATCATGCACTTAACAAAATCAGGGACACAAAAGCATCAGAACTTGCAAAGACATGGAAGAAGAGTGATGCTGTTAATGTGTCACACAGTGTGGTATTCACATACTTGTGATTCTAGACTGACTGAAATCCTAGTGACCTTATCACTAGCATAATGCCATTCTGTTTGTACAGAATTTACAGACACTGTTCAATTTAGAATATTGAATATTTTAATTGCACAAACTGGAGGGGGCGTTGTGGTTGAGTGGTAAAGCGCTTAGCTTCTGAACTAAAAGGTCCTGGGTTCAAATCTCAGCGAAGACTAGGATTTTAAATTTCGGCATTTTTCAGAATGCATCGCAATCCACCCAACTCTAATAGGCACCTGACTTTAGTTTGGGAAAGTAAATGTGGTTGGTCACTGTGCTTGCTAGCAGTAGAATAGATATTTAGCCAATCAAGAACTGAAAGGGGAAATTTACTTTTCCTTATTTACAAACTTGACATGTAGAAGTACTATGATTTCGTTCAATATAATGACACAATACACATAAATGGATCAGACAGTTTCATTGTGAGAATATTGATAAAAGCATTATGTAGAGCTGACCACAGAACTCTCCTGTCTCCCTTTTTATACCCTTCAATCTAAATTGAGATCTAGAAAAAGCGTTAATTGGGAAGTAAAATAACATTTTGTTTTTTTTTTTGTTTTTATTGATCACACCCAATATATTTTAGCTCTTAAAATTCTACTGCTTTCTCAGGTGTCCGTGTCACAACAGTTTATGTTAATATTAGCCACAAGCATTTTTGGGGGGTCTCAAATTTTGATATGAAGAATGAGGCAGAGTATTTTTTAAATATTAAAATACAATGTTAAGGAATTTATTTTTTTACTGGTGGAAGACAAGATGGAAACAAAATTATGGTTGATAAAAACAGGTTAAAAGATAATTATTTGTGGTTTTATAACATGAGATGGCAAGTGAGAGTACCTTAAACCAATGATTATCAGTCTATTTTACTTACTGGAGCTGTTTGATCAAGTCTTCACTTTGCCTAGAAGACTTTTGTTGCTCAGATTGTTGTACACCATCAAGATTTTGCCTCACCTTCATAACAAAAAGGGAAAAATAGAGAAACATGAATACAAAACAAGAGTCGAAACATAAAGCCCAGTACTTAGCAAAGACTAAAAAAGAGAAGATGATTGATAGAAAAGGTGGGACCAGCAGAGACCTTAGCCACAGTCACCAAGGATAACAGACAAAAGCAGATGGTATGGTTAGTCAACAGCGATCCTCGCTCCCCTCTCCAGCTGATTTAACATAAGTATTTTATATCACAAGTAAATTTAATAAACAGTTACTAATTAAATGCTTTCTAAATATGATAGACGTTAAAAAAAAATATTGCCTTATAAAAAAAAACAAATCAATTTGATGAAGAAGAAAAAAAATCGTATGATTGTTTGTGAGTTCACCTGTTCATATTTTATCTGTGCTGTCATCAATTTCTCAGACAATGATCTTATCTCCGATTCCAGAGATGAGTTCTGTTCTTTGTATCCAGCAATAACCTCTTCAAGCTTTAAGACCTGGCTCTTTCTCTGACTGTCAAAGTTGACAGTGACCTCACTCTCGTAAGAATCTAACAGGCTTTTGTAGCTGTCTCTCTCCTAGAATAGAATGAACAAACACAATCTGGCTTCACATTCAAAGGTCTTAAATTATTTGTAACACTGCAGATTGTTTGACTACTGTAATACTATGAAGAAAATATTTGTATGATGACAAACTTTATTTGAGAACATTTGATATCGTTCAAAATTATTTTTTTTCCATTTTAGAACAAATAGTCACAAATTATTTGAAAATATTATTATTGTTATAAAATTATTATACTTGTAATAATGTAAAGAAATTTTTTTATTTTAGGCAAGCTTATTTTTAACAAATTTTTGACAAAAATGATTATAGATAAATTTTTTTAGCTATTCTTATTTGTATAGCAAATCTTCTTGCAACTAAAACATACTCAGAATTCTTTTGAAAGAATTCTATTTTGTGAACCTTTTAGATAGAGGCATCTGGAAGTTACTGAGCTGCCTTTAGGCTGAGTTAAATCTCAATTATTTAAAATTCAAGCCCCTAGGTTTGGCTGCCTTAAAGTTTTATACCAGTCAGATACAGGCACCAAAATCACATCAATTGAAAAGATTGAAATAAAAAAATGTGTATAAAATGAGTTTAAGACTTGAAACACTAGTAGTCTACTTCTATGCCGCCATTATTTTGAACAATGATAATAAGTAACTATTTGAAAGTACTTTTACTTTGTTATAAAAAAAAAAGTTTGAAGTACCGGTATTTAAATTTTTCATTAAAATGAAATGAGCTAAGAGAGAAGCTTGTTGCGTAATATGACTAATTGCATATTCCCCTCCATATCTCAATGAGAATAAAAGTCTGATAGAAATATTTTATTGTCGAGCTAAAAGTCTTAAAAACCTTTGTTAACAGCAGATCTTTCCTCCATGCCCTTTTTTCCTTCTCCAACTGAAGAGCAACCATTTGTTCTTTAGCTGAAAGCTCCAATGTCAATCTTTTTATCTCCCCTTCAGCTTGATTTAGCTTACGTAAGGTCAAGGTATGTCTGAAATAATTTATGTGAGCTCAAGGTATGTCTGAAATAATTTATGTAAGGTCAAGGTATGCCTGAAATAATTTATGTAAGGTCAAGGTATGCCTGAAATAACTTATGCAATGGCTGGAATAAATGTGTTTCATAAAGACACTGACACCTTAAAGAAATAAAGAACAATGAAATCTAGTTTTATATGATTTGATTTGATTATTGGACAAATCAGCACACTTTAGACCATGTCTTGCTCTTTAATTTTTCAAGGATTCTCTTTCTCTTCTTAGTAAATAAATACAAAAAGGAACATTAAAAGCTATACAAGTTACAATTTAAGTATTAAAATCAGCTTATTTTTCATTCATTCATCAGCTGCCGAGGACAGACGCAGACAGCGAAAAGAAACTCTAAATCGACCACCTGCTGACAATGGCTATGCTTGCCCCAGGTGTGGCAAAATATGTAGGTCACAGCTTGGGCAGCACAGCCATGGGAAATACTGCATTCCTCACTAATCTTCGGACCCTTATGATTATTATCATTATTTTTCATTCATATTTATAAATTCTAGTTCTAGTTACTTAAGTATTAATAAAAATCTGGTATATATAAATATACTTTTAACCCAAAATGAACCCACCCAGATTTTAGCAATCAGTCCCACTTCCCTAATAAAACCCAGAACTTTGCCCAGATCTATGCTGTCAAGAGTTCTGTGGTTATCTGTGTTGAATATGCTATGATTAACAGGGGACTATGTGGCCAGCACATAGGTTAACAAATTAAATTAATGAATGGAATTTTAAAAACTTACTCCGACTGCAACTCTCCATTGGCTAAAACCAAACTGGCCTGGAGTGTTTCAGACTCTAGAATTCTTCTGGACAAAGAACTTGGAGACCTGCAGGTAAAGATACTTGATACATTCTAGTACAAAAGTCACTGAACTTGAAGTAGACAATAAAATGTACAATGAACCACACACACACACACAAAAGCCATTGAGTAACACACAGATAAACTTTTAAAATAAACTTGGATCAATTAAATAGACAAAGTTTGGATAGTCATTTCTTATGTTCTAATTTGAAGCATGGGTCACTATAAAACAAAAAAGGTTATAACTTTATCTTCATAAACCTTTAAGGCTTTTTAAAAATGGATTTTGATATTCAACTATCATAAACTCTGTGTTAGTTACACTGAAACATTTTTTATGCTTACTTAATCTTTTCAAAGTGACTAATACTTATTCAGATGCTTTACTGATGGCCTGCCAAATTGTTAATTTTATACTCACATTGGTCTCCTACTGCCACTAGAATCTGTTGCCTCCCATCGCTGCAGCCTTCCTTGAAGTTCCTAAATGAATAAATTTCAAAATCTAAAACTAAAGCAATCCATGTAAAATAAAAACACCTTAATGTTTGCTAAACTTGACTGTACAACATCTAATGTTCATATAACAGTTTGAGTCATAAGCAATCCAGTTGGGGAAGAGGGCACAAATTTTAGGCTCAATTCATTAACATCTTTTAATAGAATTATACGCCTACATAGCGCTATTAAACTCTAGAGCTATCATAGGGTTTTTTTCATTTTCATAATTTCGCCCAATTGCGGCACTAGTTAAAATTACTTTTGGTTTTCTTTGTAAATTTTTAAAGTCTACACACAACAAAAAAAAAAAGTTAATATAGTTAATATTTTTTTAATGTTAGAACTTTTAATTTTAAAGAATGTGAAACAAAATAAGGACAATTTATAAAGGTAAAAATATATGTTATCTAATACGAAGGAGAGAGCTAGTTTGTTTTGCTCATAGGGTAGAATTTCTCAAAATTTTTTATTTTAAAGGTTTCATAAAGTACTATGTTTGCTACTCTCCACATGCTGGGTGGATACATTACTTATCACTAGTACGGCACGACATGTGCCAAACATCAAAACCAAATAAAAATATAATCAGGTGTTAACTAGCTTATTAAGTACGGACTGTACCACTTGCCTCATTTTCTACTTCTAGTGCAGCAAGCTTCTCCTGCATTGTGTGAGCATACTCTAGCTTGCTTCTCAAGCTTCTTACTTCTTCTTCCATCAGTACTGTGTTTTGTTCATTTTGCCTGCACAAGAACATTGTGTGTTAGTCACATTTCAATGAAAATGCCACATTTCTTGACATTTGAGACCCAAACAAAACAAACATTTGTGCTAGTCAATGATATGCTTTCTTTATTTATTATTTATAGTGCTAGAAATATGTTAAGGGCTTGTACAACTAATCAGGACAATGGCTATTTTATTTATTATACTTTTTTAACCTGCAGTCATCTTCATTTTTACTTCCCATTGTTAAGACATCTTGAAATACTTTCCCGCAGATATTAAATCACTTGCTGACTTTTATGTGTAAAATTTCAAGGTAACAAGTATAGCATGAAATATGCAATCGCTAGTTACTGCTATCTTTGCTCTAAAGTATACTTAAGCTTATTTCACTAAATTCAAGACACAATTAGAAAGTGTTAACATGTATAATTGTCTTTTTTTTTGTATTGTGAATTTTTGCAATTATCATCAACCACAATAACATTTAAAAATAAAAATAGAACAAGCAATAAGTCAAGCCTGCATGTGTTAATTAGGTTTTATTCCTTGTGACTGACATTTAGCATAAGACAAAATGTCTTTTTCATTATCTCCCTTCTACAACTACCTATCCAAATTATTTCTGATTTCTGAACACTGTTGTGGCGGTCCAAGACTTTTTCCTGATTGATAAGGATTTCTTCCATGTCTTTCACTTCAACTACCACATCACCTATTCTTTATGGCATTCCCCAATCCACTCCTTCATTCAGCTTTGGCGCACTTTGGTTATTATGACTCAAGTTGGCTGAGTCATGAAGTTTTTTTATTTACTCTAACAGAAAATAACAAACAGCACTGAAGTGGGAGAAGTGTGTTAATGTTTTCATGAGACTACTTTAGATGGAGCAACCATGCAGTCAAACTGCTAAAACTAGCTAAAAAAAAAACAAGCATCTATATTTTCTTAGTGTCCCTATTACAACTGAAGTGACATCATGATGGTCAGCCAAATATTGGTACCTACCTTAACAGTTCATTGTCTTGTCTTAGTTTCTCTAGCTCAATCTTCATCTTAGGCACTAGGTCAAGGTCACTTTTTCTGGCTTTTGTTATCATAATATTGTCTTCCTGTTCTGAAAACTCATTTTTCAAAACCTAGAAATGAAAAAAATTAATTGGTAGTGTTAGAAGCTCTACTACTTTTAGCCTTATTAAGCTTGAATGTCTCATCATGTTTTTTTTTGTTTTCAAAGATAATACAAGAGAGTGGCTACGAAAAAAAGGATTATAAGGTTGTTGTTTTTTTAATGGAATAAGAGAAACTGTATTTGATAAGTGAGCTTACTCATTAATAATCTGCAACTCATCAGATAAGAAAAATATTTCTATTTAAAAACAGTCATGCCCAATTAAATATATTAGGGTGTATATAGTTATTATATAAGAACATTCAAATGAGATGAGTACTTTTATTTCATGGAGGCGAGGTGGCTGAGCGGTTAAGCTCTTGGCTTCCGAACCGAGGGTCCCAGGTTCGAATCCTAGTAAGACTGGGATTTTTAATTTCCAGAATTTCGGGAGCCTCTGAGTCCACCTGACATTAGTTGGGGTAAAGTAAAGGCAGTTGGTCGTTGTGCTGGCCACATGACACCCTCGTTAACCGTAGTCCACAGAAATAGATGACCTTTACATCATCTGCCCTACAGACCACAAGGTCTGAAAGGGAACTTAACTTTTTTATCATATATAAAGACTGCAACTCAATTCTCTAAACTTAATGAACCATGTAACTCAAACATATAGGATGGCTGCCTGGTCGTGCGGTTTGCACACTGGACTGTCGTTCGGATTTATCGATGGTCCCGGGTTCAAACCCTGCCCGCTCCCATCCCCCCTCGTCCTGTGGGAGGTTTGGACTAGGAAGTAAACTATCTTCAACTCTGAAGGAACATCCGAAACATGTAAAACAAACATTTTATTCATAAATAATACCGGTGCAACATAAATCATCCCCTTCAAACTCCAACACACTGGTTTCTTCAAGTTTTCAGAACTGGCATTTGAAAGTTTCTTTCCATTTTTCAATACTCTGTAACTTTTTTTCAAAATTTGATAATAAAATAAAAAGGAGAACAAGTACCAGCCCTGGCTGTTGACCGTTCAGTGAAGAGACAGAACAAAAAGAAGCACTTCGTCCATCATATGCATTCATCTGCCTAAGTAAATTTGAAACTACATTTCACTGATGTAAGCAACAATGTGTTTGATCTAGGGATAAGGAGTTAGTTCTTGAAAGCCATATCAAAGATCTCAAGCCTCAATTCTGAGGAAAACAAGGATTTTTTATTTGGGATTTTAGGGCAACTCTTTAGTCCATTGTGCTCTACTGACATAATAGACAGAATAAAGGCAGATTGTCATTGGCCATGGTAGAGAATTTTCTGTTTCCAAGACCTGTCAAGACAGAGGTCAGCAAGCCTGGGGCAGTCAAAAAGAATATGAGACGCAGTTTCCTCTTCTTCCCTGCATCAGTGGCACCGGCTTGTTTCATCACACAATACAACATAACTCAATGAATAAAATAACAGTATATAGATCATAAAATTCATCTTTGGTACACAAATGTTAGACTCATTTTATAATTTAGTGGCCAAAAAAATAGTTTTTTAGGATGTTTTTTCTAATTAATGACTCACATGTACTATATGATTAAAACACTAATAAAATCAAGATCAGAGGATGCTTTTTAGAGTTTAAGGAAGTTCTTTTCAAAATCCAAGTAGTTAGGTTGTTTTTTTCCATTTTAATTCAGATTATCAGCCTAGGCAGAGAGGCTCTATTAGTCTGGTAAAGAAGGGCTTTTCTTTTTACACTTTAAAACGATACGTTTATGTATATCCTTACTCTTAGTTGAGCCTTTGAAGTAATAACCAGTGAAATAATGAAGTAATAACCAGTGAAATAATGAAGTAATAACCAGTGAAAGAATGAAGTAATAACAGAATATTGTCCTTTTTGCCAGACATTGAAGGATTTCTTTACTGGAATAAAATTTGGCACCTGTACTAACCTTATTCTTCTGTTGTTCCTCAGCCAAAGCTTGCTTTATTTCTTCAAGTTCCTTGCGCAACTCTTCATTTTGGGCCTGCGCTGTTTTCCTAAGAGCAAGTTGAGCCTCAGCTTCATTCAATTTACTCTGGAGGCTCGACTTCTCACTCATCATCTGATAAAATGTGTTCCAGATGTCTTCTTTTTCTTTTAGCAGCTTCGCAGTGTTCTGGCCAAACAACAATACAATGTTTCTCTATTACCAGTTAATAATAAGGTTTATAAAGTCCCCCTAGCGACCCGTGGATCTTTAGCTGCACATTTTTCAGATGAGATCTGAAACTTAAGTCTATTCATAAAATATAAAAATCCCACAGACTCCACCAGGACTTGAACCAAAGAAGTTATGATTAACAGCCTAGCACTTAATTATTTAGAAAGAGAAGACTGGGCACACTTTGCACAAAGCATCAACAAGCATCGCAAGGCAGGCATTGAAGTGCAACCCACAAGGCAAGAGAAAGTGAGGGCATCCTAGAAGCACCTGGTGGCAGGAACTGGAGGCAGACACTTAAAAGTTTGGTTACACCTTGAAAAAGATGGACAGGGGCCTATGGAGATGTATTGTTGGCGGCCCATGGCAGGAACTGGAGGCAGACACTTAAAAGTTTGGTTACACCTTGAAAAAGATGGACAGGGGCCTATGGAGATGTATTGTTGGCGGCCCATACTCCAACAGGGGTGACAGGCTGTAAGTAAGTAAGTAAATATTTAATCATTTGATCCCATTCGGTTAGATCAAAAAAATTTATTAAAAATGTAGGATTGGAATAAATATTGGCAACTGGGAAGAAAGCAGAAATATGTTATTTAGTTAAATAGATCTCAAAAATTTTAAATTTCTAGCTAAAAGACAATCATTACATTTATTGCTTACACTAACTAACATATGTGGGATTACCAGCAGAAATAAATTGCTTGCTTAAAGTAAAAGTATTATACTGAAAGGGGCAAGGTGACTGAGTTGTTAAGCACTTGGCTTCCTAACCTGGGGTCCTGGGTTCAAATCTCGGTGAAGACTGAAATTTTGAATTTCGGAATTTTAGGACGCCTCTGAGTCCACCCAACTCTAATGGGTACCTGACTTTAGTTGGGGAAAGTAAAGGCGGTTGGTCGTTGTGCTGGCCACTTGGCACCCTTCTTGTTATCAATTGACCAGAGAAACAGATGACCCTAACATCATCTGCCCTATAGATCGCAAGGTCTGAAAGGGTAATTTTACTTTTTTTTTATACTGAAAGAATAAAATTTCACAAAATACTTTATTTTTACAAACATATTTTTTATACCTCGGAATTCTTGTCTACAATGTTAAAGTAACAATCAGAAGTTTTGGATGGAATGATAAGAGAACACTTTCAATACTATTATGGTTTTCAAATTTAGAATGGGACAGTTTTGATTGACAAAGAAAGTACTCACCTGCTGAGCCAAATCTGAGGCCAGAATTTTATCATTCTGCACTTCAACTAATTTAGTTTTTAACTCCAAAATTTGCTTGTCTTTGTCAACTTGTAATCTGTTCATCTCCTCTTTTGTATTCTTCTCTCTCTCCATGACAAACTGGACCTTAGATCTCATCTCTGTCAATTTGGTCCTGTCTCTCTGAAAGAAAAAAAATCAAGTTACATACCATCTTAAAACTTATTACTGTTGATATTTTGAACATTTGAGGTACACGGCAAGAAAGAATTATAATTACAAACAAAACAAAAACGTTGACAAGGAATGAGACAAGTCTATATTGAATTCTAGAATGAATTTTCCTTTTAATTAATTGAATTCACAAAAGGTTCACAAGCCAACAACTTAACCACTCAGCCACAGCACCCCACTAACTAAGCTACCGCTAAAATATTTTCCAATTTTCTCCCGAAATGTTTGCCTAGAAAAAAAAAATTATATTATATTTACCTCTTTCTCAGTTTTCATCTTGGTCATTTCACTATCAAACTCAATCTTTGCTTGACGTGCTGCATCACTCAGTTTAGCTATTTGATTTTCTAGGTTAGTTATATTGCTTCTGAGTGTTATGATCTCAGCATCTTTCAAATTATTTTCTTTTTTAAGCAAATTCAGCTCTGTAATTCAAAGGATGTTTAAGTAAAAATACAGAGAATAGTCATCTTTTGTGAGAAATAATATGGAATATAGATAGCCTAAGAATATGAGTTTGAGTTTTTAGTTTTTGGCACAATTTAGGCCATGTAGTGCCCGTAGTCCTTCAAGGATTACTCTCCCTTTATATCACAAGGGCTCAAAAGCTATCCACAAAGAGTATTCTCTAGGACCATGCAGGATTTGAAGGTAGACAAGTATAAGTCCAAGTTGATAATACCCCAAGACAGGCTGAAAACATTTGCAGATAGGTAAGTGCTGCCAAAGAGACTAATCCTCAGACAGCTGTTTACAAGCTAGTGCTTTTATCTTATCTTATATAATACAGACATAAGTATATAATGCGTCATGCATCTAGACATGCATGTTAAACAATGACTTAAATTCTGCCAAGTCATTGGTTTTCCTGGCTGGCTCAGGCAACCCATTCCATGCTCAAATAGCATTAGGGAAGAAGGAGCATTTGTACAAATTTGTCCTAGCATATGGAACGAAGAATGTGCCTTTATCTTTGTGTCTTTCTGAGTATTTTAATAAATTTTGTTTTTGTATTTGAAGATTATGGTTCAAGTTTAATATGTCTTATCTTCTTATCTTATATAATACAGACGTTACTTCAAAAAAGAAGATGATTACGTCCTACGCGTCATGCATTTAGTCATGCATATTAACCAATGACTTAAATTCTGCCAAGTCACTGGTTTTTCTGGCTAGCTCAGGCAACCCATTCCATGCTCTAATAGCACTAGGGAAGAAGGAGTATTTGTACAAATTTGTCCTAGCATATGGGACGAGGAATGTGCCTTTATTTTTGTGTCTTTCAGAGTATTTTATTAAATTTTGTTTTTGTATTTGAAGATTATGGTTCAGTGTTTTATGTATGATTGCTACTTTACTTTTGAGTCTTCTGTCCTGAAGGCTTTCTAAATTTAGTGATTTTACTAATGGTGTTACCCTAGTCAAATGTGAATATTCGTTTGTTATGAATCTCACTGCTCTATTTTGTGTTTGTTCCAGTTTCTTAATGTTTTCTTGAGTTGAGGGGTCCCACACGGTGGATGCATATTCTATTATTATTATTCTATTATGTATAATTGCTACTTTACTTTTGAGTCTTATATCCTGAAGGCTTTCTAAATTTATTGATTTTACTAAAGGTATTACTCTAGACAAATGTAAATATTCGTTTGTTATTAATCTCACCACTCTATTTTGTGTCTGTTACAGTTTCTTAATGTTTTCTTAAGTTGAGGGGTCCCAAAACAGAGGATGCATATTCTATTCTGGCCTAAACAGGTTAAATAACATTTTAGTTTTATGTTCTTATTTGATTTGTAGAAATTTCTTTTAATAAACGCAAATGCTTTGTTTGATTTTTTTATAGTTTCATCAATATGAGGATTCTAAGACAGTTTTTCATTTATTATATAACACCTAAGTATTTTGCATTTTAGTCTGTGTTACTGGTTTACCATAAATAAGATAAGTTGAATTTATTGTTTTAATTTTTTTGTTACTCTGAACAACTGACATTTTTCTGGGTGGAAAGACATGCTCCAATTTGATTCCCATTTCTGTAATTTATCTAATTCTCTTTGTAAAATTTCTGTATCTTATGTTGTTTTTATTGTCCTCTATATTATGCAATCGTCTGCAACTAATCTGTTTTTTGTTCCTGACCTAATGCAGTTTGGTAACTAATCTGTTTTTTGTTCCTGACCTAATGCAGTTTGGTAAATTATTTAAATTAGAATTAAAAATAGTAGTGGATCTAAGACTGTTCCTTGAGGTACACCTGAGTTTACTGTTATTGGTGTTGATTTAAAGCCATTTATTATTACAGTTTAATTTGTTCTCTCCCTATCAGAAAATCTTGAATCCATTGATGCTAATGGTGCATCAATGCCAAAATATTTTAATTTTTTAAGCAAACTATGGTGGTACTATAACAGGAAATTACATATATATAAAATAGCCTTTTTTTTACCTTGTGTTGGTGTTGTGTTCAAAAAACTTCTAGATCCTACATGTGAAACTCTTGAAGATTTTAAAGGAGTTTCCCCAAAATCTTCCATCAGGTTGTGTCTGGTATTTGCAGAAAACAAATCCTGGGTATCTAACTCGGACAATGAGTTATCAAACTGATATTTTCTTTTCATCCTATTTGTCACTCCTTCACTTACAAAGGAATCCATGATGATGCTAAACTGCACTTAACAAATTTAGTCAATATCTGTATCATGTGCCATTCACATTAAATCAATGACAATGTGCAGGCAATCTGAAAAGATTTTTTAAATCAAATTCACTAGAGAGTTTAAAATAATAGATAAATAGGTTATATGAAAAAAAAAGGTTTACAGCTGCACTGTTTGCTACACAAACTGATCGGACCAGCTTTTCTCAATACCGATTTTAGTTGTAAATTGCCCATTTTCAATCAAGCTTTCCTTGTTGTTCAGGAAAGTTCAAGTTAGAAACTAAGATGGCAAGTAAGATACCCTTTCACTTTCAGTATGATCAGGGCCTAGTTTACATGGTATCCTTCAGTTGTAGAACGACAATGGTTCATCTCAAACACTTTTAAATGTGGCTGTGGAGCCCTATTTAGGAGAGACACTCCCGTCCACAAATATTGCAGGTTAAGGTGACTTTCCAGAGCTGAGGCCCATGTTTTTTCGCTGTCCAGAGCTTTCTTGGTCACTGTCTCTCTCCATCTAGTGCGGTCTAGGACTATGTCTTCCCAATGGTCTGTATCATTAATCAATGTTCACTGATTTGAGGTCCCGTTTTATAACATCCACGTAAGGAGGTTGGGGCAACCAGTCTTGACCTGAGTCTAGTGAAGATCGAGGCAACCTCCCATTGACATGTTTTTATCTCCTTTTCTAGAGACAGGTCATCTTGAATTGTAGATATCCAAGATAGCATAATTTATTTATGGCATCCAGCTTGTTATTGTCTATAAGGGTGGTGCCATAACATAAATTTGCTTTCTTTGCGCTAATTGTTAAGCCATACTCTTTACAGAAGAAGCGGGACATTAGTGACTGTAGCTCCTCTTGTGAGTCAGCCACTACCCTGCATCGTTCGTGAATAGCATATCTCTCACGAGGGTGGTTCTAATTTTAGTTTTGGCCCTCAGTCTAGCAATATTTAGGAGTTTGCCATCAAACCTGGAATGGAGATAGATAGATTATATTAAATGCCTTTGGTGGATTTGTCAAACGCCTTGTGGATTAGCAGTGAAAATAGTATTCCAAAGAGGGTTGGGGCCAGGATATACTTATTTAACTCTGCTATTTATACTGAAACTTTCAAAGCAGGCACCGTTGAACTGCACAGTACCCATCATATTTTGGTGAAAGGAGACAATTACATTTAGCAGCTTGGGTAGACAGCCTATTTGTAAAATTTTAGAGGCCATCTCTGCTGACTAGATCGAAGGCCTTCTAAAGTCAGGTCAATGAATGCATGTATGTACAAAGGCAGCCTTTGTTCTCAGCACTTTTCCTGAAGTTGACAGATGGAGAAAATCATGTCAATTGTGGATCTCCCTGAGCGAAAGCCAGACTGTGATTCTGGATAGACCCAATCAGCAAGTTTTTGGGAAGTATCACTCAACAATACTTACTACTTTGGAGGGGAATTCCCCTGTAATTGTTGCAGTCCCTTCTGTCACTTTTGTTCTTGTATTTATATGTAACAAGGCATGATTTTAGCCTCCCGTAGCCAAGTCTTGTGGCACAGCACCTTATTGCCAACACATCTAGAATCTATATCTATAATAATCTGGATATAGCCGATATACATATTTAAATATAATAATAATTATAATATAAATAAACTAGATACCTAGAGCTAAGTTATAAATAAATAATATCACTATCAGTATCACTTATCACTAGTTAGTAACTTACTCACTTAACTCACTAGTCTAGTATTCTAGTAGTAGTAATAGTATCAGTACACAACAGTCACACAGTGATTGAAATTGAATGATAATGTCATGAATAATGTCAATGATAGGCTATACTATACTATAATACTATAAACTACTATAGTCAGAATAGAGACTATACTTCCCTATACTCATTATTGACATCTAATATATAAAGTAGAATGTTTGGCGTAGACTACGGTAGACTATCATTTTTTTATATGTATCAAGTTACTGTAACTGTATGTTATGTATACTCTGTATATATTATAGCCTATCCTATAGCCTATCCTCGGTTACGGTATGTCCCTGTCACGTGTTTATTTAACTTGGAGTTCTTGATGCTATAAACTTGTGACATATGTGGGTTCGGAGTTGCCTTGGTTATAGTTCAAACACTTTAATAATCAATGAAGTAACAAAGTGCTGATAGGTTTTCTTAAGTTTTAATTATTTAAAACTTGAACTTGAAACAATAAATGTATGTACAAAGATATATAAAACAGATACAGGATTCAGTGAAAATGTTCAATAAAATGAGTAAATATTTACTTTAAAACTTAGCGGCTTCTAAGCCTAACTTTCTAGCTCTCTCTCTCGTCTCAAGCTAACACTCCGCCTTTTATTTTATATTTTTCTTTAGAATCAAGAACCGTGACATCTCAATACCCATCCTTGACTCCTTGACCCGTTTACATTTAATTTTCCCCTCAATTGTTTCTATAATTTAACCTAGGCCAATTATGTCTCCCTGCTGTAGCCTTGAACCAAGTTTTAATCGGCGTCCTTCTGGCATTAAAGCGAGAGCGCTAGCCCGATTTGAGATAGGTATAATGTCCCATTCTGTGAACAACGAGGTGTCACTAGGAACTGTTTTTGTAATTTAAGCTATGTTAATTTTGTTTCCCTGCTGTAGTCTTGAACTAAGTTTTAATCTGTGTTTTTCTGGCATTTAAGCGTGGGTACGCTGACCTGATTTGAGATAGGTACAATGTCCTCATTTTGTAAACAATGAGGTGTCACTAGGGACGTGACAGTCCCCGTATCGGTACCGGGTATAGAAATAAAAATAAAACTGCTTGGCTTGACCAATCTTGATAAAAATTGGCAGAAATGTTCCTTGGGTACCAACTTAGGTAAGCATGAATGTGAGCGTCAAAAATTAATGATTTGATTCACCGAAATTTTTTTTTTTTAATTTAAATACAATTAATAAATGTAAATAGTGAAAAATAGTTTAGATACCCAGATACCTACATTGGCCGCCATGTTGTTTTTAAGCATATTGATCTCCCTTATCTATATTTAACTTTTAATAACTTTTTTTTAAGAGAGTTTTTTTGCTCTTATGCTATCAACTTATATGTTTTTTACGTTTATTTACTGAAGGTCTAAATAAAATGTTAACAATAATTTGAACTTATTTCTTTTTTTTTTCTTCTTATCAAATTATTAATAGACATAAAGTATCTGGTTAACAATAAGATCTATTACGTCACCAAGCAAAGCGAAATATTGATAAAATAAAATAAAAAATAAAAATAGGCATACATATCTACATGTTTAATTATTTTTCTTTTGAACAAAACTATGCTTTGTGACTTAGAGATCTATAAAAAGCAATGACATAATACGGGACTCGTATTACTACTGTAGAATATAAAACATTATTTTAGAAGGGTAGCAGTATCTTAATACTTTTATTTTTATCTGTTGATTACGACTACAGTTAGATCTATACATTTCTAATGAATTTCAAGTGCCCTCTGTTTTCGTAAAATCACATCACAAATAGAAAGATTGATTTTATTAAGCTGACGCAGATCCAGTGATGACGTAATCCCCTTTCTCCTAGCCGGCAGTCCTCAGTCGAGTCTACTGTCTACAAGCAGGGCCCATGCCATACGTAATTGGAGGTAAAACGAATAGGGAGGCCAATGCGAAGTGAATAATGTGGCCTCAAATGAAATAGAAAAGCAAAAAAGTAAGACCTAAAATAAGCAATAAACTGTCCAATCAGATGTATCTAGGAAATCGCATAGCACCGATGGCAATAATGTGCTTCATGGATGATTCATGATCACCACACTAGAAATAACGTTTCCACATGTCAACACAAGGAAGAAACAACGGTTTTCTAACATATGTGATCTAACAAGTAAATGTTTTTGAATAAACCTTGAATGATAGTATAGACTTAAAATTAGAGCTAGGCGAGAAGACATAGATCCATAGAGTTCTGCTTGAGATTCTATTCACGTTTCGCAATTTTTTTCTCTAAAAAAAATTCTTTGAATCGTTTGCGAGACGTAAACCAATCGGCCAGGGTGGCTGCCTAGTTTGAATGTGACTAAGGACAGTCCAGTTACAAGATTGTGGGAGTGGGGTAAAGGTCGAGTGTAACTTGATCAAGAAAAAAACTACTCCTCTATTACGGTACACTAAATTTGTTGAGCAATGTCTGGTTGGCAGACTCGGGTGCCCTATATATCCCTTAAATAAAAAATCCCAGTCCAGATTTGAACCTGGGATCTTTCGATTCTGCAGCCAAGCTGGGACCCAATGGTTCTGCAGCCAAGTGCTTTACCACTCAGCCACTGCGTCTCCTAAAAGGTATCCAATCTTACATTAAGCTGCTTAAATCTAAATGTTCCTGAGTCAATCAGACCATTGAAAAATATAAGCATTTTTTTTTAGTAGATTTCAACAAACAGTTAACCAGAAATTAAACACTTAGCAACTTCTCCTTCATGGTCAGAGAATAGCACAATCTCATTTCTCATGAACTTGAAGATACCTTTTTTTTGTTTACTTTTAAATTTCTTTTGTGTAATGCAACTGTCATGCTTGTAGTATGCTCAGGGCACTAAGGCCCAATCTCTTTTGGACCAGTGGGGGAAAGTGAAGATTGGGGTGAAGGTTTCCATACTGTCATTAGGCACTCGGCTAACACAACATAGCTTGAGTAAGATTTGAACCTGAGCCCCCTTGATAGGTGGCCAACTGGTTTATTCCTCTCAGCCACATATACCATTAATAGATAAAATTATTCGGTCACCACCATCATCGCCACTTGGCTGTTTACCAATGTAAAGGGATTGTTAAAGAGTTTGATTAATTAAATCTATTAATCAATGATTCATTTGATGTCCACCAGTTATTTGTTTTATGAGAAGGTAATGATCTCCCTTTGTTTATAAGCTTTGTAGGCAGCATGTAGTTACTCCTTGAGAATTAGAACTGCAAAACTGCCTGGGTGTATGCTATGTGGTACTGACTGTCATCACAAGGGTCTTAGGGTCCTGAAATCCCACCTGTTGCTGTGCCTTGAGAATTAGAACTGTAAAACTGTCTGGGTGTATGCTTTGTGGTACTGACTGTCATCACAAGTGTTTTAGGGTCCTGAAATCCCACCTGTTGCTGTGCCTTGAGAATTAGAACTGTAAAACTGTCTGGGTGTATGCTTTGTGGTAATGACTGTCATCACAAGGGTCTTAGGGTCCTGAAATCCCACCTGTTGCTGTGCCTTGAGAATTAGAACTGTAAAACTGTCTGGGTGTATGCTTTGTGGTACTGACTGTCATCACAAGGGTCTTAGGGTCCTGAAACCCCACCTGTTGCTGTGCCTTGAGAATTAGAACTGCAAAACTGCCTGGGTGTATGCTATGTGGTACTGACTGTCATCACAAGGGTCTTAGGGTCCTGAAATCCCACCTGTTGCTGTGCCTTGAGAATTTGGCCTCTCTGGTCACAAAAGAAGTTGTAAGGGGAAAAGGTCATCTCTTTTGTTGATATTACCTTAGACAACTTATTACGACATAAACACAGTCGTGTGTCTTTGTGTTGACAGTGAGAACAGGTTAGCTATGCAGTGTGAATGATGCAGGATAATTGGCATTGTTGTTAGCGGTCTTAGGTAGGGGAGACAACTTTAAGGAATACCAGGTTGAAAAGACGTTATTGTAGGTAGTTAGTTGGAGTTAAATGTCCTGATGATATGGGGTTGGCAAAACACTAGGAATGAAGCCAAACATCCTCGGAATGTAGGGTTGCAATGACGCCGTGAATGGCGCCAAATGTCTTGAGGATGTAGGGTTGGAAAGATGTCTCACCAGCAGACTTGTACAGTTAGACTTCAATTTGTTTCTTCACTATCTCTGTATTCTCTAACGGCAGCATCGATGTTGACATAGTCAAGTGTAAATCGTAACAATTCTGAGTCTTTGCTAAATAAACTGTTGACAATTACTCTGCAATGAGTTGTAGTGTTTCTCTCACACTCAGTGTGCACCACATAAACCCAGGAGTGATTCAAGGGTGACATGTGACATAAAGTTGTGTCAGACTTTAAGAAAACAAAAAAAAAAAGTCTCTATTCACAGCAAACTTGTGCCCCAGATCAAATAAATACACATCGTTTCCTTCTGGTCGCTAGATCAAAAGTCAAGTAGTACAAACTTTTCTGCTAAAGTGTTCAACACAGGTATGTCCACTTCGTTGTTCACTATCACAGGTCAACGACAGTTCTACATATTGCGGATGTTCCTTTAGAGTTAAAGATAATTTCCTAGTCCAAACCTCCCACAGGACGAGTGTATGGTAGCGGGCAGGGTATGAACCCGGGACCATCGAGACTACCGAACCACACTCCAGCGCGCATACTGCACGGCCAGGCAAGCCTTTCAAAATATGCTTTATAACTCTCTCCTGGACCTTTAGAAAGTAGTGTCCTAACTGTACTAGCAGCTCTACACGTGTAGTTTTAAAAATTCATGCAGCATCTAAAAGCAGATCATAATTTTTCTCTCATCAACAAACATATTCGTCGCTGCGTTTCCATTCAAGTCTTTCCACAAGCTATCTTATATAATATAAATTGGAAAACACTAACCATAGATAAACACCAAAACCTTAAGGACATAAATGAGCTTTTCATAGAAACTTTACACAACCTAAGTTTAGATCAAATCATTAAAAAGCCAACTAGATTAAACAACACATTAGATCTCTTCTTAACCAACAGACCTGGATTAGTAGTTGATTATGATATTATCCCTGGTCTATCAGACCATGAGATCATAAAAATACACAGTCAGATAAAAGCAGTAGCCAATACAAAAACCAAAAGAAAAATCTTACTCTGGAATAAATGTAACCTAACACAACTACACCAAGCTGCATTAAACTTTCAACAAACATTCTTATTAGAAAAAGACATTAACCAACCAGTCGATGACCTCTGGAATTTCATTAAAAACCATCTTAAAAGCATTATAGAAAATCATATACCAACTAAATACACATCAAACAAAATAAATAAATGCTGGTTTAATAATAGACTAAAGAAGCTTTGTAAACAGAAGGAAAACCTATATAGAAAATTTAAAGAAACCAAGGCAGAAAGAGTTTACAAAAAGTATATAAAAATTAAACACCTAACCCAAAAAGTAAGCAGACAGCTGCAGAGTGAATACATAAACAATGTAATATCTAAAGATAACAACAAAAACCTATGGTCATACATTAAGTCTAAGAAAATGGAAACAACAGGCATAGCGCCATTAAAAGATGAACATAACATAATACATAATGATAATGAAACTAAAGCAAACATCCTAAACAAATACTTTGCATCAGCATTCTCAGCCCCAGGAGACAAAGACATATTTCTTAATTTGAACCAAGTAGACAACATAGAAGATTTAGTAGTACAAGAAAATGGAATTAAAAAACTATTAGCCAACACCAAACCAAATAAAGCGTCTGGACCTGATGGTATTCCAGCTAGATTACTCAAAGAACTAAGCAATGAGCTAGCCCCAGTGTTCAAAATACTCTTTCAGGCATCGCTTAACCAGGGCAGAGTACCAAAGGACTGGAAAGAAGCTAATGTCACCCCCCTATTTAAAAAAGGACAAAAATCAGATCCAGGAAACTACAGACCAGTATCACTTACCAGCATCACATGTAAAATACTAGAACACATAATATGTAGCAATATCATAAACCACTTAGACAATCATAATGTCCTCACCCCATACCAACATGGCTTTAGGAAATATAGATCATGTGAAACACAACTAATAGGACTAATTGATGATTTTTCAAAAGGTTTAGATAATAGTGAACAAATAGATGCTATCTTATTAGATTTTTCCAAGGCTTTTGACAAAGTTCACCACCATAGTTTGCTTAAAAAATTTAAAATATTTCGGCATTAACGGTCCACTGCATCAGTGGATTAAAGATTTTCGGATAGGGAGAGAACAAACTGTATTAATAAATGGATCTAAATCAACACCAATAACAGTAAACTCAGGTGTACCTCAAGGAACAGTCTTGGGTCCACTACTATTTTTAATTTACATAAATGATTTACCAAATTGCATTAGTTCAGGAACAAAAGTCAGATTATTTGCAGACGATTGCATAATATATAGAACAATAAAAACAAAACAAGACACAGATATTTTACAAAGAGAATTAGATGAATTACAGAAATGGGAATCAAAATTGGAGCATGTCTTTCCACCCAGAAAAATGTCAGTTGTTAAGAGTAACAAAAAAACTAAAACAAATTAATTCCACTTATCTTATTCATGGCAAACCAGTAACACAGACTAAAAACGCAAAATACCTAGGTGTTATAATAAATGAAAAACTGTCATGGAATCCACATATTGATGAAACTATAAAAAAATCCAACAAAGCATTAGGGTTTATTAAAAGAAATTTCTATAAATCAAATAAGAACATAAAACTAAAATGTTATTTAACCTTGGTTAGGCCAATAATAGAATATGCATCCACCGTGTGGGACCCCTCAACTCAAGAAAACATTAAGAAACTGGAACAAACACAAAATAGAGCAGTGAGATTCATAACAAACGAATATTCACATTTGACTAGGGTAACACCATTAGTAAAATCACTAAATTTAGAAAGCCTTCAGGACAGAAGACTCAAAAGTAAAGTAGCAATTATACATAAAACACTGAACCATAATCTTCAAATACAAAAACAAAATGTAATAAAATACTCTGAAAGACAAAAAAATAAAGGCACATTCCTCGTCCCATATGCTAGGACAAATTTGTACAAATACTCCTTCTTCCCTAGTGCTATTAGAGCATGGAATGGGTTGCCTGAGCTAGCCAGAAAAACCAGTGACTTGGCAGAATTTAAGTCATTGGTTAATATGCAAGCCTAAATGCATGACGCGTAGGACGTAATCATCTTCTTTTTTGAAGTAACGTCTGTATTATATAAGATAAGATAATACAGACGTTACTTCAAAAAAGATGATTAGCTATACTAGACTTCCAGATGCGGCGCAGTTAAAACCCTCAAAACCTAGTTGTAAATCTTTCTCTCTGCGGTTTCTAGTAAACAGACAAGTTCCCCCTTCCTCCTACAAGTCTCTAAGAAGTCGCGAGGCCATGTTTTGAGGCCTAAATAAACCACCTTGCTTTCGTTGTTCTGCTTTCGGCTTCCTACGTCTTGCCTACGAATAGGTCTATGCCCCGTGAACCTAGCACAACGTTCGGTCACCACCATTTCCCTTTTTTTTTACAATAAATTTTCAATGTCCAGTACAAATAGAAACTAAAATGAACATCATTAAGTCGTGTAAATCTTTTAAGATTTTTATTTGTTTTGCTCAGACGATCAAGGACACATTACATAACACGAGAAATATTCTTTCTGTCGAGAGACCAAAACTATTAGCCGATTGTCCAGACAGTTTTGTCGAGTCTTTGTGTATGTAATATTGTATCATTTCGAATAAACTGGCTTTTAGCGAAGAAACAATTTTGTGTACATTTTTCACCTTTCTTCTGACCTCGTACGGGCGTCTCGCGACTTCATTGAATATTTTTTTTTTTTTACGTTGGGAACAATGTAGTTGTTTTTTTTTTATTAATACTCATATATGAATTTAAAAGTAGCCTAGTGTTGAAGCAAGGGAAATAATAATTATCAATTTACATCTTGACTTTTTGTTCTCTCCCTTCGCTAGCGAAGATTTAATAATATTCTTTTAAAAAAGGAGCACCCAAAGCGTCGTGATTTACAGTGTATTAGGGCTACTAATTTAACGCATTTTTCGAAATAATGTAATAGCCTGCATCGGTATACAGTGATTTTAGTAGGCTTCATCCTTCATACACAAGATATTCAACAACAAGAAAGAAAAATTCTGTCAGAACGTGGGAAAATAATTACGGAGATATAGAGTTACACCGAAGTACAAAGAGACTTTGCTAAAATAGGAAGCAATCTTGACACTATTTGTTGTTCAGAAAGATATTAACTCTTTCTCTCCGTAATTATTTACCACATTCTGGTGGAATCAACGCTGATATCGTCAGTTAGGAGAGAAAGAGTTAAATTACCTTTACACCAATGAACGTGATGCTCTGAGATCATACAGCCTAAAATTGTGTGTGTGACCAACTCTAAGCTGTAGACACTCGAACAGGATCTACAGGTTATTGAAAAAGCAGCAGACGACTTTGTGAGGTGGCCAGACAAAAGAATTGAAGATGAAGAGTTGGATTTGTCCATTTGATTCCATATGCCCGAGAACATAAATAGGAGTTAGGAGTGAAACTGAATCCGATGAGAACACGCAGATGATGCGATAAATATAGAATTTTAAAGATGTAAAGTTTATGGACAGGGGTTTATCTTTTAATTATGCTGTCTTGTACGAACGAACGAGGTCACTGAATATTAAATATAGATTAAATTTTTTTTTTTAAATGGGCTGAAAAGCACCATGAAAAGAGACAGAAAATTTCATGGGGATGTGTTGATAAGGACATTTCGCGTAATCTATTTGAACACACTCGAATTGAAGGGGGATCTTAACGAGCCTTCTATGTGAATATGAAGGCCTATATGATAGAAGTTTGTTTTTTTTCGTTATAATAAAAATCTCATTTCAATTGTTGTTTAGTAGTATCAAATAGTTTTAAAAATCATGAAAGGAATTATTCATATAGCAAACCAAGCCGGTGCGGTGGCCAAGCGGTAAAGCGCTTGGCTTCCGAACCGAGGTCCCGTTTTAGAATCCTGGTGAAGACTGGGATTTTTAACCCAGCTCTAATGGGTACCTGACATAACTGACATTAGTTGGGGAAAAGTAAAGGCGGTTGGTCGTTATGCTGGTCACATGGCACCCTCGTTAACCGTGGGCCACAGAAACAGATGACCTTTGCATCATCTGCCCCCTAGATCTCAAGGTCTGAAAGGGGAACTTTACTCTTTTTTGTTTAAACCATGCAGGCTACCTACTATTAGAAATGCATTATGATACATAAACCCAGTTTTCGTCACAATGTCAAACTTAACATAATGAGTTTAAGGATATGTATAATTCGATACCCCTCAAATGGCAAGTAATATGGTGGCCGGATTGCATAGAAATGCCTGGCCCTGTCAAGTTGATACTTTAAACAATTATTTATTGTACCTAACAAAACATGAATCAATAAACGAAAATAACCAATTAATTTTTGGGAATTAATTATTTTGTTCGATATAGAATAAGGGAAATAACTTGTACATTATTGGTAGATATAGTTTTAAGGACGGAGTTCTCCCCTCCCCCTTTTTAAAAAAAAAAAAGGATTTTAAAAATAATTTGCGTGTTATTGGTCCTACCACAAATGTCCTGGAACGTAACCATTTACAACAGTCATGACACCAGTTATGAAAAATCACGTTAGAGGGGATGTTCTGAAATGTCCTCAAAACGTTTTCAGTAGCAAATGATGCAGACTCATCTCTCGAAAATAGTAGGCCTATACATTTCAAAAAGTGTTATTGAAACCCCAGAAATTGTTAATAGTTCATTTGGTTGTCCTATTTTCAGGCTGTAGATACATGTTCTCACATGCCAAACGAAGATACAGGAATTCTTCCGAAGGCAGCCGTCTCCAGTTTCCGTGGAAGCCTGGGAGCCAAGAAAAAAAATCCTAAAACACAATCCGAATTATCTGTTGGTGCGTTTACCAGCTAACTGATCAGTACGAATTCCTCTTGTTCTAATCTTTTTCAGTCCAACACTATATACTTATAACTCGGCTAATCAAAAGAATCATATACTTTTTGCCAAAAAAAAAGATATGCAAGAAATTCAATTTGTGGCTTGAAATTTGATTTTGTATTAGGTCACAGATGCAGAGTTGTTGAAATGGATAGTTCATCTATAACAATTGCTTCCCTTTTCTTGAAGAATCAAAATCTTCTTTAGTTTAAGAAGAATTAGAACATAACCTATATTTGTTATTATATTTAAGGTAAAAGAGGCCATGTGTTTTCTTCTAATCCGAACAAATTTTTTCATACTTTGATTCGAAACACCAAAGTTTATTCCAGTCAGTCTCTATATTTTGACATCAATAAACTCAGATTTTAATTCTATATTAATATTAACTAAATTCTAAGATCCCCAAATTTGAAATTCTGTTTTCTTACATAAAAAGACAGCTAAATGGAATGAAATTGGGTCAGAATTATTGGAAAATGGACACGCACATTATACATAGCGCGCTAGTTTCATATCAAATATTAAAATAAAGATGTAATGACCACAAAAACAGCGAGTTGTTCGGATTAATGTAATGTCCAAAATAAATAAATTACTCTAAAAGGCGTGGGGGGAAAAAAGGGGGGGATCTCCATTCAAAACTAACGGGAAACTGGACACTTTTAGTCTACAATATTTATTCGCGGTAATCTATAAGTAATACCAAAAAGATTACAAAACATTAAATAAAATATTCATTTTAAACTATGCTATTTACAATTAATAGTTTTCAGGCTACATAGGCCTACATGTAGGCTATAAATAAAATACATCACGTAATCCTATCCAAGCATATATCCAGTTTTTAATGCGATATCAAACTATATATTTCTATTTATTTTGAAGAGAATGCTATTTGTGGACCGGATTATATTTGGTAATTCCCGATTTTCATCCCCAGTCCGACCCTGCTATAGTATGGTCTAGTTTTGGACGATTTTTATCGTTTAGAAAAGCAAATCTTATTAGCCTACTAGATCTATCATTTACAATGAAAACACAAAAAAATGCTAGCAATTTAATCTAAACCTGCATAAAAATAAATGATTTACAATTTACATTTACAAAGCTTTATGGTGTGTTGTTCATCCGGAAGGTGTGTGACAGACTAACCAATCACATCTTCTTTTACTTTCAAGCTACGTAGAAGCACATGTGTTGGTGTGTAGCGGCAAGAATTTAAGTGAACAGTGGTCATTACTTCAAATCACTACCTTAGAAAAAAACATGAAGGATCTAGATCTAGAATAATCTAGATCTAATACTATATATCCAGAATAGTCCACATATCTTAAACTAGTCATCTTTTGTGTCTCATCTGAGCTCGATTTCTTAATCTTTGTTTAATCACATATTAATGAAGAAAGTAAATATAGTTTCGTCTAGAGTCTAAATCTAGTAAATCTAGTCTATGTCGTAGTAGGTTAGAAGAACGTTATATTCACTATATTGTTATACCTAGAATGAACCTAGATCTAATTACCTCACCCATCTTTTTTGAACTATTTGAAGTCATGTCTGAATTATATAAGACAATCTAATTAATCTATGTCTATATAGTCTAGGTATAATAGTTCTTACTAGATTAGGTCTAAAGCCAGGCTTAGAAATGCACGGTAGGGACGTACCAATATCATGAATATATTATGACGAATTTCATACTCGTGTTCGTGATTAGATTCTACTCAATATAGAGAATCTAGATATAATCTAGATAGATGTAGGCCTAATTCAAGAATTAATCATAATGATATAAAAATTGTTTCTAAGTACGCTAGAGCGTAGAACAAATTCGTACAAGTGCTCCTTCTTCCCTAGTGCCATTAAATAAAGAATGGGATGCATTCAACCTTAATCAGCCAGGAAAACCAACCAGTTACCAGAGTTTAAATCATGCATGACTCTAGATTGATACACGAAATGCGTAGGATGTAGACTCTAGTCTACTTTAGATCTAGAATCAATATAGATTCTTATTATCTTATTTTTTGAAGTAGGCCCTTACCAGATCTGTTGATCTGCATTTGAAGCTTTTAACGTCAAAACTTATGATCATATTATCTTAATACAACCTGTCACTTCACATTGCATGTATCATTTATAGAACCTGAATAATTCAGGAAAATCTAGAAATAGCAGTAAAAATTCCAATTTCTCAAGATAGCCTTAAACTCAATATCTTTGGTATGGCATCACAACACTCCATTCTATATTTTTTTAGATGGTGATGCACTCTATTGCTCTAGAAATAGAACAACCTACAGATGAATGAAACCAGCACCTTTGGGTTTGAAAGAAAAAACACTCCACGGAAAATTCCCGGCATTATTAGATGTAGAAAACATTGACAAGGCTGCTTCTCTACCCTAAAACTGAAGGCTTTGTTACAGCAATAAAAGACAGTAATTAGGACAAACAAATTACGAGAAACATATCATAGGACTAAATATTGTTGACTAATGCCGAAAATGTGGGTGAGTCAATTGAACACATGCTGGCAGGATGTTCAGCCCTATCGGAATATGCCTACCTAGGTCGCCATAACCAAGTTGCAAAGCTAATACACTAGCACTTGGCTTTGACACATAATTTGATCGGTAAGGATACTCCTCCTTATTAAAAATAAGTTCTCCAGTACTGAACATCTGCTGTACTGGGATATGCCCATTTTGACCGACAAAAAGGTAGATTTTAATCGCCCTGATCTGCTGCTCATTGATAAAAAAAGAAAAAGTCGCTACCATTATCGCCGTACCATTATCTCATAATTTAAGAAAAACTGAGTTGGAAAAACAGTGAAAATATGAAAAACCTAGGCTTGGAGATTAAGCGTTTATGGAAGTTATCTAAAACAACAATGTACCCCATTGTTATATCAACCGAAGGGATAATATAACTGACCTCACAGATACTTTCAAGACCCTTGGCATTCCGTTTGATCGTCTAAGAGCTGAGCTCTAAGTTTGAAAAAAACACCTGTTTGAGCATCAAACAAAAAAAAACCGTGTGAACGCACAGTTCTGTGTGGAAGAGACCCAAGTCAATGCCTATGTAAAGCATTGCTATTTCCGATGCACCTGGCCCCCGACGCATGGGCTAGACATGGCCGAAAGCCCAGTGCACCGGGAACCACTGCCATTTTCCTATGTTGTACCAAGCTAACCGTGGAGGGCTCGCCATTAGTGTAATGGCTCCTTCAGGAACGGCGCATGGATTATCGAAAGGACCGTGAGGGCTCGCTTTCAACCCCGCTCCGTGCAATGGGTGGGCTCTCGCCAACCCGTGATCACCCCCACGGGGGTTTTGTTTTGCTACTCGTTTAGCCTAACCACTTCCTCTAATGGTCGTTTCCACACGAGCGCCATGATGAGGCAGAGTAGCTCGCTCGCGCCCTTGGAATTCCTATGAAGATTCTCGTTGCCTGTCAGAGGGCGGTACTGCTGCAGACCTGCCACATCACCGAAAAATTCCTCTGTGTAATTAGCTGTAAAGAATTTAGCCCTTGTTATATAAATGTAGATCGAGTGATCCTTAAAGGATTACGGGCACGACATGGCCTAAATTGTGCCGATGTGCCTAAACTCAAACTCCTCGGTGTTAACTGTTAAAGGGACTACGATGAATTTTCTTTCCCTTTAACGAAACTCGACCCTGGTAGTGCCAGAGAATGAATAGGCCGACTCGTTCTTTTCTAACATAATAATAATAAATAATGATTAAAAATAATAATAAATAATGATTAAAAATAATAGTAAACCTCCCCAGGCCCCGCGATTTGAGATTCCCTTGACACTGTCCGCTTTGAAAACCAGAACAGTTCTCATATATACTCAATATATTTGGAAATCTTTCCAGGCATCTTTATAATACCAAATACTATTTCTATGTAAGCTCTTAACATGACATAAACTTCAACAACACGAGGTTTCTGTACATCCCGCTAAGTGTGTGACTTTCTGGTTGGATTTAGCTCTGAGAATGTCAAATGGTAGCACAACGAATAACGTGATGCAAGAAAATTAGAAAAGTAAAACTGCTGTAGCGCGCAGTCTTAACAAAAATTCTAGCGATTGTACAGTACCTTTACTTTAAGAAAACAACACCGCATATTATGGGAGAACAGAGAAACAAACGAACAACGGTGATAGCCGAAGTCGACCCAACCATGCAAGTACATCTTCGAAGAATTAAGAATGCCGAGGCTCACGGCCATTACATCGGGCATAGGATTCAAAACGAGCTTATGAACATTATGGCATCAGAAGTAAAAGGGAACATTATTGATAAAATAAAACTTGCAAAATATTTTTCAGTCATTCTAGACTGCACACCTGACGTTAGCCACAAAGAGCTGATGTCCCTTATATTGAGGTTTTTTTTTACGTATTCTTAACAGTGTGAGCAGGTCAGGCAGGCGCGAGTGGGAAGATACCTTTTCTCTTCTGCTCAACATTAAAATTTACCAACAGTAGGCAGATGTTAGCACTACTGGGTGGGCTCAATCTGTGCACCTCGGTATGGTGACCAAGGGGCTAGAGTCGCCTAAGTAACCAGACAACTAGCTATAACTAACCTAAACTAAAGGAAAGCAAGATAACGAAACTTTAGTTAGGATAAATAAACGAAACTTTATTTACATAAAAATAAATGAATCAATAATAAAATATAATATATATATATATATATATACACTAACTTGACTAACCACTACTACTGAACCCATCAACTAACTAAAACCCTCTAAATCTACACCACTACAAACACTAACAAACTAACCAACTATCTAACACAAACTGATCAACCCAACTATCTAACTAAATCATTAAAACTACTACACTAGTCTAGACCTAGATCTACACTAACAAACTACAATAAACTAGTCTTGATCTACAATATTCTACTACTACAACCAACTCATAACTAAAACTAAAACAAGAACACTTTAGTTAGTACCTTACTATAGTATTAGTAGATCTATTCACTAAGAACAGAAACAGACTATAACTAAGTTTACTAATAGAACTCTAAGGCAACACTACACTAGTATCTACAGAGACAAAATAAATCTACAACAGCAGCTTAGAACAGTTAAAATCAACAGTTAAAACAGCAGTTACTTTCAGCAGCTAAAAGCAGTAACACAGCATTAACAATAGCAAACTTACAGGCCGTCCCAGGTACAGGAATAAAAATAAGTACACGACAGACCACAAAGATCTTCGGCTGTCACACAGACATACTATACTGACCACTGGTCAACTGTACACTGAACTGTTTTTAAAACAGCGTGGCACACTTTTTATACACCCCACCCTAATTTACACAAAAGCGGAAGTACAAATAATAAATTTGGCACTAGCCTATAAAAAAATAGAATACACAAAAATATAGCTCTGGGAGCGCAAGCTCACATTCATCCCGCCTAAATTTTTTTGCGTCCTCGCAAAACAAAATACTAACAAATTACTAAAAATATAATACATACATAGTGTTCATACCTTCCATCAATTGGAAAAAAATAAATTACACAAAATATTAGAGCTTCAATAATATGACCAAAAGGTACTTAATAATAATGCATCATATTATATATAAGTATAGCAGCATAAAAAAATAAATTACGAATACAAGAATCCATAAGGTGAGGAAACAAACTTCATTTCCTCCTCCCTTACATATCTGTATGCACTGCCGTCTTCGGCTTCTACCATGTACCATCCTGAGGCGTATTTTGGCACAGCAGTAATTATGTAACATGAGGGTTCATACTGCATGAACTGTCTGCCCTGTCCTCTGACTCTACGTTCGACTAGCACTCGGCATCCAATGTTCAGAAGATCATTTCTTTTCCTCTGCAACTCAGGAACCTCATGGGAAAGCAAGGTGGACTCCGGTTGAACCGGATGTAACTGTAGGAAAGGATTTGTTTCCCTACCTCCTTCTGCATGATGACTAGAAGTGTCCGGTGAGGCAACTTCTGTATGAATCGACATCATTTCTGCCACTGCGGGTTGGCTTCTGCGAACAAACGAATCAGGTGCAGCGTTGGATCGCTTAGGACTCTGTGGCTCCTCAGCCGACAATTCTGTTGGCTTTGGGGCAGGTTGCAGTTGTACTGCCTGTGGTTGTTCCACTGAGGCAACCTGAACGTGACTCACTGCTGCATTGACATCAGGGCAAGCTCGGGTGAAGTGGTCCCGGCTTCCACAGTTAGAGCAGTTGCGTCTGTGGTGTTGACGATTATCTCGGTTCCCACGTTTCCCTTGTTGGCCTTGGAACATGTTCTTCAGCCTGCAATTCCTAGCAAGATGACCAGGTTTTCCACATGTGTAGCATTTCCTGTTCTTCGTCGCTGGCCTCTTATGGTTAAGAGTACGATTTGTCTCAGCGCGCTGTTGTGGAGTAATCTGTTTCACATTGCCGCTAATGTGATCAGGTTGATAGTGGTTGCAGTGGGGACAGTTAGAGTTCTGTGGCCCCGAAAGTTGTAGGCGCACAATCTGGGCTGCAAGCTCCTCCACTTGCTTGGAGAGAGTAGCTAGCTGACCTTCAATCTTTATCTCACTGCATGTGAGATTGACTTGCGGTGCGACATCCTCGTCCTGTGCCCACCTAATGGCCATGTCTCTTAATGCCAAATATTCAGTTTCTGGCCTATCAAGTAGTCTCTCTCGCAGGTCTCTCCTTAGGGTCCTGTCACTGAGGTTTTCTATGAACTGGTCCCTCAGGATAGACTCGCTGAAAGGAGTTTCCGATAGAGCTCTCTGCCTGTCAGTGAGTGCTTCGAATGCCTGAAGGAGACGGTGTGAGTAGGTGCGGACAGACTCATTCGGGTGCTGGCTTATTCTGAACAGTTGCCCAATGAGGCAGTTGATGCTCCGCCTTTCTCCATAAGTGGAGCGTAGAACTTGTACCAGGGCATCTGGACATGCCCTTGTTGTCTGAGGGTGACACCTAAGTTCGGCCTTCACTGCCTCACCTAGATGTGCAAAGAGGAAGTCACATTTTTCCTCTCGATGTACCATGTGTTGAGACTTCCAGGCTCTGTCAACACTTTGAAGGAACTCTTCAACTTCCCTGGCAGGACCATCGCCATGGAAGCGCCGGATACTCATCTCTGTCCTTGGCACCACAATCACTGTCTGAGACGGCTGCATTCTTGCTGCTGCTGCTGCCTCGCTGTTCATCTACGTAACTACTCAACAAAACTAAAGCCTAATAACCTCTCAATAACAATACCAAAAAAACAACTAAACATAACACTATCTTTACCGCCTATCAATGCCTAAACTTCTTCGCAAACCTAATCTATACCAATAAAAAATATAAGTCTGGTCACTCAAGCACAGATCCCACTTCTGACACCAAAAATGTGAGCAGGTCAGGCAGGCGCGAGTGGGAAGATACCTTTTCTCTTCTGCTCAACATTAAAATTTACCAACAGTAGGCAGATGTTAGCACTACTGGGTGGGCTCAATCTGTGCACCTCGGTATGGTGACCAAGGGGCTAGAGTCGCCTAAGTAACCAGACAACTAGCTATAACTAACCTAAACTAAAGGAAAGCAAGATAACGAAACTTTAGTTAGGATAAATAAACGAAACTTTATTTACATAAAAATAAATGAATCAATAATAAAATATAATATATATATATATATATACACTAACTTGACTAACCACTACTACTGAACCCATCAACTAACTAAAACCCTCTAAATCTACACCACTACAAACACTAACAAACTAACCAACTATCTAACACAAACTGATCAACCCAACTATCTAACTAAATCATTAAAACTACTACACTAGTCTAGACCTAGATCTACACTAACAAACTACAATAAACTAGTCTTGATCTACAATATTCTACTACTACAACCAACTCATAACTAAAACTAAAACAAGAACACTTTAGTTAGTACCTTACTATAGTATTAGTAGATCTATTCACTAAGAACAGAAACAGACTATAACTAAGTTTACTAATAGAACTCTAAGGCAACACTACACTAGTATCTACAGAGACAAAATAAATCTACAACAGCAGCTTAGAACAGTTAAAATCAACAGTTAAAACAGCAGTTACTTTCAGCAGCTAAAAGCAGTAACACAGCATTAACAATAGCAAACTTACAGGCCGTCCCAGGTACAGGAATAAAAATAAGTACACGACAGACCACAAAGATCTTCGGCTGTCACACAGACATACTATACTGACCACTGGTCAACTGTACACTGAACTGTTTTTAAAACAGCGTGGCACACTTTTTATACACCCCACCCTAATTTACACAAAAGCGGAAGTACAAATAATAAATTTGGCACTAGCCTATAAAAAAATAGAATACACAAAAATATAGCTCTGGGAGCGCAAGCTCACAACAGGAAAGGGTTTGTCATGGCGTTTCTTGCTGCGCTGGTGAACGTTGGCCAGGACATCGCCGATTGTCGTGTCCAGGGATACAAATACAATGGTGTAAACTTTAAGGGAAAGCACCAAGGAGTCCAAGAACACATTATTTGCATCAACAATCGACCTTTTGCGCTCTTCTTGCGGCGGCCATAATCTTAACCTTCAGAGTGTTTAGCAGAAATATTATTATGTAGTTTGTTGATTGTTCATAAACAAATGTCTTAATCCTTAGTTATGTTGATTAAGGCAAAATCTTTCATGAAGTACATTATGTAATGTAGTCAAACGGCCAATAGTACAGTACATACATAAGGTACTATGTTTTGTAACAAAAAGAAGACCTACAGCATTAGAGGCGGACGAGACATTAGCGTGATGTGATATGGATATATAGCCTACACTTACGGCTTAGGGCCCCGCATATGACAATCGCCCAGGCCCCCCTGCACTGCTAAGGCCGCCTCTGCCCATGCCTCCAGAGTAATCTGTCCAAGTCAGACAGCCATCAACAAATACAAGGCAGGGCTATCACAGTAGCCTTCTACATTCATAGTCTTGTACAAATGCTCCTTCTTCCGTAATGCTATTAGAGCATGGAATGGGTTGCCAGAGCTATAAGCCAGGAAAACCAGTGTTGCAATGAAGTTTGACGGTTCGCTCTCTATTTCCTTTTCTGTCTGCCTGTCTTTTTTTTTTTTTTTCACTCTCTGGAACCCTCATTTTGTTTTCTTTTAACCTGCGCTTCGTAATTTCTCCGACATAGACTTTTGACTTGATTTGGAAACACCCGTTCCCTTATGCGCCCCGACGCGAAATGACAAAAGATATAGATTTATCTTTTTAATAAGGGCCTCCTGTTAGGATTTAATTGTCTGTTTGTTTTGACAGTTTTACAAAGTAAGCATATCATTCCATGTTCTCTCTGTCTCTCTCTCTCTCTCTCTCTTTCTCGTGTATGCTAAAAGGAAGTGGAAATGACGTAAGGCTTATTAAAATTAAGTAGACTTAAGGAAAAAGAAAAAAATGCTTGAAAATACTAAATTTATATTTCTATTAATGCTTTCTATATATAGACTACGCCTTTTAAGGAAATACCGAAAATAAAATACAAAGATTTGATAGAGTTTGCGGTTTTTCGCAAATATATATAGCGTCGTCAGGTTTTAGCGAGTCTCTCAAAAAAAAGTTCGTAGTGAGCACCTAGGAAGTGCTAGAATAATATAACCTACGCAACAACACATTATGCCTTACATTCGGAAATTCTCGATCTAGATTTAGTTCTCTAGCCTAATTTAAATGTATTTCTTTTTCTTACTTTGAAAAAAATAATAACCGTCAAACTAGAGATTTCTCAATGTGGTCAACTAGCGAGTAGGCCTAATTCTTTTCTCAGCGATATTCATCATGAAATTGTGACTTTAATCCGTAGTGTAATTATAATACTAATGGGAATGCCTCCGATTCTGAGAGTAAGGATAAGTGCATATTTTTCCACACCTGATGCAGGGAAAAAAATTTGTCCTGGGGGCGGGGGGATAGGCCCTATATTTAAGTGTTAGTTTCGTCTTCTGCACTAGTCTTCAACAATGGCTTTTCTTTGGGTCTCAACTCACAAATGTGTTTACCGCAGTCTTTGTGAGAGCTCTTTAACTGTCGCTTTCAGGTGCCATCTGCTGCTTTCTTCAATGCCAGTGAGGACCAAATGGCGCCTGAGTTGATGTTTTTGAAATAACAATAATTCACCATCATATATCCCTTAGTCTGTTTGACTCTTGGGGCACCACACAAGATTGGTTGAACGCTTCTCTCCATTCCCCTCTTGTTTTTTATTTGATAGAATCTCCTTCAATGAGTAGTAAGCAGTCATCATGTGGTCTATTAATCGCTGTTCTAATCCTGTTTCTAATCTAATATCTTTGTTTGTGATGCGGTCTTTGTGATGTGTCCAAGATTTACAAGCATATAAGAATGTGGCTGTGACCAGGGAGCACATCAGTCTTATTTTAGTATAAAAAAGTTACCCTTTCAGACCTATGGGGCAGATGATGTAAAGGTCATCTGTTTCTGAGGCCAACAGTTAACAAGGGTGTCATGTGGCCAGCACAACGACCAACCGCCTTTACTTTTCCCAAACTAATGTCAGGTACCCTTTAGAGCTGAGTGGACTGAGAGGCGCCCAAATATCCCGAAATTAAAAACCCAGTCTTCATTTGTATTCGAACCCAAGACCCCCCAGTTCAGAAGCCAAGTGCTTTACTGTTCAACCACCACGCTTCCTCCTCTGATTTTAGTGTCAAGGGATATGTCTTTGTCTTTCCAGATTGTTTTGAGTTTTGCAAGTGCTGCTATGGACTGAACAATCCTGGCCAGTAGTTCAGGACTATGAAGGTTCTCTAAGTGTTGGAGGGAGAAGAATACTAATTTTTGCTTTGTGGATGACATAAATGGTCTGGAAGGGACATAAGAGGAATTAACTGACTTGGTGATGTGCATAGAGACTTAAGCAGCATATGGTATGAAAAACAATGCCGAAAAAAACACAAATTATGATCAATAGCCAGCAGGGCTTTACAATGGACATCAGTAGTTTTAAATATCTCAGAGCTATTGTCTCAGATGAAGAGAACCAAACCTAAACTACTGTCCTGAATTTCAGCCTTGATATTTATGAAATATGAAGAAAAAAAATCATTTAACAGGATGGAGACCAAACACAGGTTATTGTTTTATACATTCATGCTATTAAGTTTTATTTTATAATTTGTCATTTTAAATAAGGTGAAGATGAAAAAAAAAACAGCAATTAAAAAAGGACTACATTCAGGCAAGAGTAGAGAACATTTCTACTCTTTCTTGGTAAAGTTTATGAAATTCATTAGCCAAGAAAAAAAATGGTACATCAACATGTTGCATTTCTTTCTGAAATTAAAACAAAAAAATGTAATCACTGCATGTTGGAAGCAATATATTTAACACACACCAAAAAGAGACATGTAATTATCAATGCATAAATACTATAAACAGGTAAGAAGTGGGAAAGAGTACTAATATTCTTATCTTATAAATTACAGATGTTGCATCAATGAAACAGATAATTAGATATATTTCTAGTAATTCTACATTCTATGTGTATCCATGTCTCAGTCTTGAATCTAGTAAAAGTAAAAAAAAGTTCCCCTTTCAGACCTTGTGGTTTATAAGGCTGATGATGTAAAGGTCATCTGTTTCTGTGGCCCACGGTTAACGAGGGTGTCAAGTAGCCAGCAGATCAACCAACCGCCTTTACTTTTCCCAACTAATACCAGATACCCATTTAGAGCTGGGTGGACTCAAAGGTGCCCAAAGATCCCAAAATTAAAAATCCCAGTCATCACCATGATTGGAACCCTGAACCTCCGGTTCAGAAGCTACGAACTTTACCACTCAACCACCACGCCTCCTTGAATCTAGTAGTGCATGTTAATTAGAGACTTATACTCTACCAAGTCATTGCTTTTCCATGCAACCCCTTCTCTAATGGCACTAGGTAAGAAAGAATAGTCATATGAAACAAGAAGAGAGCCTCTATTTTTGTACCAAGGCAAGGGAAAGTACACAAATAGAATCAACGATCGTTACAATGTAAAGACTACTACACGTGACAATGAAACTAATGTGTAAATTGTTATACTGACAGCTTTCTTCTCTATTTTATTTTTTGGACTTCTCTATCCAGTGATTTTTATTTTCATTTCGGATGGACATTTTTAAATTACTGAATTCAAGATCATGACAGTGTTATACCAGTGGATTAAACAAGTATGAATATAAAAAAAAGTCCTTATTGGGTTGGGCAGTCACATTTCTAGGCATAATAATATTGAGGCAAAAACTACTTATCTCCCCTGGATAGCAGAAGTAGTCTTCATGAATATTAATGGAAGAACTACTTAAAATGCCCAAAATGCAAAATCTCTCAAAATGCAAAATCTCTCAAACATTTTGTAATGGGGCAAGGGAGGGACAGAGCTCCAGGAAAAAATACATGTGTAAATTAATATTAACACATCACCAAGAAACATGCTCGAATTGCTGTTCATCTAGATCAGCAGTTCTCATCCTTTTTAGCTCGGCGCCCCTTTTTACAATTTCCCACTCTGCGGGGACACCCCCCCTCCCTTTACCAACAGCTAAGCTATTTTCGTTCATAAGCATAATAAACGGTTCTTTCTGTTATAAAATGGAAATCTCCTAAAAGTATCTGATGTGCATTGTCAAAGTGTAATATTTAATTACAAAACAGTTTAAAATGATATTCTTTAAATGGATATTTATCCTTATCATTACATTTCAAAGAAATGAATTTTTGACCTTTCATTTGTGCATCTATTTACTTTTTTATTTCTTATTCACCATATCTATGTTGCAGACTTAGATGAAAAATTTGAATAGTATGACGGAGCACCAGCAGTGATCGGGACAAAATAAGCTACACTGATACAATATTGTTGCGACCGTCTGAGCTTGTTTCTGTTTTACCAGAGTAGAGATTCTCGAAGGAGTCTTTGCAAGCTCACAACTACTATCATCTCCTGCGTCAAGTCTACTTCTTTACTGTCTAGATTGGTTTCTGTTTTACCAGAATAGCAATTTTCAAAACAGTCTTTGCAAGATCACAACTACTGTTATCTTCTGCATTAAGTCTAATTCTTTATTTAGACTTCATGACTAAAAAGCTGGAAAACCATGTTTTGTGAAAAATAATTATTTGAAATGGAGAAAAAATCGCAATACAAAGTGGAATATGACTGCAAACACTTGATCAAGATTAAAGAAAAGTCATTTTTTACTGCATCGCTATTAATGAGTTCAATACTTTCTGATATGTCTCCTGAACATCTTCAACTTTGACTGTGAATGAACTTCTGGCAAGTGCAAACGGCATGTCAGATTGAGTTGGAAAGTATGATGAAATTTTGTGCTCATGCATGCGCGAATGTTCTTTCACAGAAACTATCAATTTTATCTGTTTGTCAGGTTCATAGTGATTGGATAAGATTGGCAACATGTAAATTTTTTTATTGTTTTCTTCTATATTCTTCTATTTTTGTTTGCCAATTTGAACTTTCATTAGGAAGGGTCAGATTGTTTCAAACAAATCGAGCTATGTTACATTTGATTCATGCAGTTATGCTTTTAAATACTTGCAATTCTTGTGGCTGTGTCTTTGTTAATATTCGTCAATGAATCACACCTATACCTTCCTTTACTTTAAAGTACTGGGTATCCTGTCCACAAAGCTCGGATGTTGAGTATCAAAATGATGTTGCAGTTATTTCGGCTACACAGATTCGACTTATAGAACTTCATTATAAATAACGCACTAAGTTTTTTCAAGTTCTGCTTAAACTATTGAAGTATAACCATATCCACATTATATGTTCTTTTCTCAATTTTCTTTTGTGCGAGAACTTTAGTCATGGCTTGTTCCATAATGAAAATATTACCTTCAATAACATGTACTATTAAACGATGGGGTATTATTAAAACGAAATTGCTTTTTTAATGTCGTCACGACGTCTCCATAGAAATAATATCTATGATTCCAAAAAAATTTAAGTTTGCAGTATGCATTAGTTTACATAAATCTAAAACTGTTCAAAATAGTTATGCTGCAACTATTAAAATGTATAAGACCATTCTGTTTTAGTTTTCCAAAACATCTATTTTAAGATTACAATAACAATGAAATAGTAACTTCAAATGGGAAAAATATCAAGTTTTAAACATTAGAATACACAAAAACAATCCATATTTTCGATGGTATTAGGAGACCCCTGGCAAATCGTCAATTGACCCCCAAGTGGGTCACGACCCACAGATTGAGAACCCCTGAGCTAGATAAACAAACAGGACATTTATAGTGTTCCCAAACCTAGATAAACAAACAGGTCATTTATAGTGTTCCCAAACCTAGATAAACAAACAGTATATTTATAGTCTTCCAACCCTAGATCAACAAACGGACATTTATAGCCTTCTCAACCCCAGCAGTCTATCAGACTAATTGATACAGTAGGACCAACTACACACACACTTTCACTGCACTCATTTGTCAAAGTAAATTACACTAGCAAAATTTTCAACAAAACATAACACATTGCTCTCATAAAGTATTCAAGATATAGTTAACATACAATATACAGATCAAAGTAAATAAAAAGAACAACAGATTTCTTATGAACTATCCTGCCCATTAAATTTGTGTATAGAGAAATGTTTTAATTTTTTTTTTACTTACAGCAGAACATTCAAAGTATTCAAGTTTATGTGACTGTGCTAGTTCTTTCCCCTGCTTGGGGCTAATCATTCTTCTTTGTTCTAAGTCTATTTTGTTTGCAACCAATGCACCTAAAAAAAAAAAAGGGAACAATTTATATACATAGAAAGGAACACATTTTAAAAACTAAAAAAAAAAAAAAAAAAAAAAACAAACAAAAAAACACTGGATGACATCACTCTTACAGTCATTCTATATTCCATAGTTATACCCTGTACTCTTCTTTTTTTTTTTCAATATAAATAAACAGGGATGTCCTCATATTACTTGGCGACACACCTTCATGGAGGACCTCAGAACAGTTGACACCAGGTGGGAGGAGGCTTCAGGCATTGCCAGTGACAGATCTTTATGGAGACAGCTTGCCGCCCAATGCGTCGAATGGCGCAGGAGGACATAAGTCTAAGTAAGTAATTATCCACTTACTACTTCTGTTTTCTGATAGAAATTGGAGCCTTATTATAGAACAGTTATAGTAAAGTTTGTCAAATAATCTTATATTTTCACATATATTTTTAATTTATATATTTTTTAGTTTTTTTTTTATTGTTTTTTTTAAAGTTAAGTTATTAAAATTATTATTGAGTATTACTGGTGAAATTGTGATAATAATAAATTAAATGTAGTTAGATCTTAATACATTATTCTCGGTTATATAATTGGAATATTTATCAGTAGATATTTTTGATAATACAGGTAGTCTAAGCAATGGAAATATGACTTCTTTTCTCATAGTAAAAGTAAATTTCCCTTTCAGACCTTGCAAATATATAGGGCATTAAGGCTAATCTGTTTCTATGGCCCACAGTTATCATGGGTGTTATGTGACCAGCACAATGACCAACTGCCTTTACTTTTCTCCTACTGATGTCAGGTACCCATTAGAGTTGGGTGTCACATAGAAAACAGTCGAAAATATGTAACAATAAATGAGTGTTGCCTTGGTAAAGGAGAAAAATGTCATCACCAGAATAAAATGAGCTTGTAACCAATACATTTTTAAAGATTTATATAAGTTGTAATAATGAGATCATATAAACTAGTTAAATCTATTTAAATATTGTAAATGAAGATAGCTTAATATTGCTCAGCATGGGCCTACATCAGCATGGGCCTACAATCTAATTTAACAAAGAGAGTTAATTGGACTCTGTTAGAACAAGTTGGATAGATCTATTGAAGTTTGTATGTAAAACTATTTTTTTCATACTTTTTTTTTATGCATTCTAAAAAGTAAGGGTCTTGGATTGCAGATGTCATACACAACAGCAACAGAAAGAAGGGTGAAAATGCTATGGCGCCTGGTGATTACATATGCCCAACCCATGACCGCAGCTGTGTATCAAGGATTGGCTTCTTCAGTCACACAAGAAGTTGCAAAGGGAAAAGATTATCTCTGAAGACGTAAAATGCTACAGAGAGATATTTTTATTTTTATGCATTCTAAGCATGTAAACTTAAGGCATACAAAAGTTCAGCAGAAAAAAGAGTGCATTAAAACAAAATTTGGACAAGAATATATTTTACCTGGTATTTTCAAATGAGAATTTTGAGATCTTATTTTTTCAAGCCATTTTGTACAATTAGAGAAGGAATTTTCATTAGTACAGTCATAGACCACCATGACTACAGAGGGATGATCCCACTAGAAAGTAGAAAAGAAAAAAAAAACATTTAGTAGTGAAATGGTAGATCTAGTAGGCCTAGTGCAACAGTTACTAAATGTAAAAATAAACTTTACATACCGGTAAGTAAATTATAGTAGAGACTATATATTTTTAATAACAAATAGCAAAGCAAGTCTCTTTTTAATACTTACAAATTTCTGTACAATGTCTATAAATGTATCTCTCCCAGCACAGTCATATAAATAGAACTCCTGAAACAAAAGAATACTGCTTTTTAACAGCTCAAATATAACAAAGATGTCTTGTTCATAAGATTAGATTATTTTATAGGTCCTAAAAAATAGAAATTGAGTTTGACTGCAATTTTCCAGTTCAGCATTACTACTGTAACAATAATAGATCCATCCATCCTATTGGCGCTACAGCCCATGGAGGGCTCTGGCCTGCTTCAACACATCCTTCCATTCCGATCTCTCCTGGGCCTTTTGTCTCCATGCCCTAACCCCAAGCTGTTGCAGATCTGCCTCGACATCATCAATCCATCACATTCGGGGCCTACCTTTGGGTTGCCTGCCTTTTGTAACAATAACAGATAGCTGAAATATTATTCAAAGCAAACTAAGATCATTCAAACATTTTTCAGTCCAAGATTGGATTCAACTTACCACACTGTCGGATGACTCTGGGATATTCACTGGTTTTACTAGAAGCTCCACTCCTTGTGTCTGTCAAACAAGTGAAAATTTTTTAGCATCAATAGCACAAAAAGATATTAACTAGCCATTTAACTAAATAAGAGTAACAATAAAAGATAAAAATTGTGTGAACCTGTTGAAAAAAACCCATTTATAATACATCTTGAATACATACCATTGTGTAATTTTTAGGAAAGTGTGAAGAATCGCTATGGAAAACTTGAGTTATTGAACTTTTCCCAACAGTTGAATCCCCTTGAGAACACACAAAAATTTTAACTTTTGCAATATTGCAATGGGAAAAGTTGAATAGGTCTAAACTATATGCAGGCTTTAATTAGGAAATCATTATTAAAACAATAATAATCTTATATAATAATTACTAATAATTGTTTTTACATAATATTTCTACTCTCACTGTGGCTGAGTGGTAAAGGGCTTAGCTTCCAAATCGAGGGGTCTCGTGTTCAAATTCTGGTGAAGACTGGGTTTTTGAATTTCGGGATTTCTAGGGTGCCTCTGAGTTCACCTTACTCTAAAGGGTACATGCTGACATTAGTTGGGGAAAAGTAAAGGCGATTGGTCATTAAGACTAAAGACAAAGACTATGCTGGCCACAGGACAACCTCATTGACCATGGACCACAGAAACAGATGACCTTTATATCATCTGCCCCATAGATCGCAAGGTCTGAAAGGGGAACTTTACTTTTTTTATATTCATTATTGTTTTTGTGTTAATCTATATAGTCATAGTTAAGACTCAAAAACCAGTTCCATATTTCAGTTGCACTTGGAAAGAATAAGAACTCATTTAAGTATCATATCATCAGAATGTGCAGTTGTTTACAGTGTTTTGGCTTCTCTGTACAATTTAGGAAAAAGGAATTTTTCCTTATTTGTTAGATCAAAATTTCTGCAACTTGAAGGCATGACAATTACATAAACAGTGGTATCATTTAACTCAATTGTGGTTAATATATTAATACAAATATATGAATACAATCCCATTTCCTATAAATTTGAAAATGGCTGATGGATCTAATTAAGTGAAAATGAGAGATGCATATATGGCTTGTGCAATGAAAATAATTTGAAGTGAGATTTAAATTGCTTCAACTTCTCTCTTTTTGTGTGATAACTCATAACCATGGGACCATGGCATAATCTTTTTACTGTCAATGCATCTAACCTTTTACTTTTTTTTTGTTTAATCAATCACAATGATAATCACATTTTGCTAATGATTGATTGATGAGGAAATAGTAATAGAAAGCTTAATAGACTCTAAATAAATCTAGATTTGGTCAAGATCTCAATAAATGTTTGTTTTGCAAGCTTCAAACATTAGGACTAGAAAAGTATTACATTAGATTGTCAACTTTCTGGATCTATTATATATTAATATATTATATTATTAAAAAATTATGGATATAGATTATAGATCTAACTAATAATTAATCTAATAAATCTAGAGACTAGAATATTATGACAATAATGAAGATATAGTGACTGATATATTATATATGATATATTATAATATATTATTATACAATTTTTAGTACAAAATTATCTATAATCTAGGCCTTGGCATCTATGATCTATCATCTAGGTGCTAGGTCTTTTTTATACTCAATTGTTGCGAACTAGTCAACAGAATTGATTGACTTGAATAGACGAATACTGGAAAAGTGGAATATACTCTACTAAGTCTAATAGGCCTCCTCTCTACTGGTACTGCAAATAGCGATACTATTACTATTACAGTTTATTACTACCTTCGTCGGCCTTCGACTTCGTAGATTTCGAAGATGATAGTACTAATAGTAATCTAGATTTGGTGAAAATCATTGTTAAAATAAAGGTTATTTGAGGATACGGATAAATTCTTACCAACTATCAGACATTTACATCGAAGTATTGTGGGCATCTTGATATCTTTAGCTCGTAATCTATTACGCTCTTCAAAAATAACTTGTAACTAAGTTAAACGAATAGTGTCCCTTATCAAAACAATGTTTCATACCGCAGCAAATACACTTTTTATGTTTATTGGTCATTTAAATCGCCATATTTGTTGTTAAAATGAACTCTGGGAAAATGGGCAGGGCCACACTTATGGCCTGCTACTTTTGATTATTTATAACGTGTTGGTCTGCATATTTTTCAACGGTAGTAGACGCATCAGCCATAGATCTTGTATAGTTATTGTAAAGTAGGTCTACATTTAGTTTACTCTGGTCTTTAAGTCAAATCTCACTCTACTCTAGACAGCTAGAGTCTATTTTACTTAGTGTAGATCTACATTTCTACAGTGTGAGCCAAGCAATGAGCTAGCCCCAGTGTTCAAAATAGTAAATACTCTTTCAGGCATCGCTTAACCAGGGCAGAGTACCAAAGGACTGGAAAGAAGCTAATGTCGCCCCCCTATTTAAAAAAGGAGAAAAATCGGATCCAGGAAGCTACAGACCAGTATCACTTACCAGCATCACATGTAAAATCCTAGAACACATAATATGTAGCAACATCATAAACCACTTAGACAAACATAATGTAATCACCCCATACCAACATGGCTTTAGGAAATATAGATCATGTGAAACACAACTAATAGGACTAATTGATGATTTTTCAAAAGGTTTAGATAATAGTGAACAAATAGATGCTATCTTACTAGATTTTTCCAAGGCTTTTGACAAAGTTCACCACCATAGTTTGCTTAAAAAATTAAAATATTTTGGCATTAATGGTCCACTGCATCAGTGGATTAAAGATTTTCTGATAGGGAGAGAACAAACTGTAATAATAAATGGCTCTAAATCAACACCAATAACTAAACTCAGGTGTACCTCAAGGAACAGTCTTGGGTCCACTACTATTTTTAATTTACATAATGATTTACCAAATTGCATTAGTTCAGGAACAAAAGTCAGATTATTTGCAGACGATTGCATAATATATAGAACAATAAAAACAATACAAGACAAAGATATTTTACAAAGAGAATTAGATGAATTACAGAAATGGGAATCAAATTGGAGCATGTCTTTCCACCCAGAAAAATGTCAGTTGTAAAGAGTAACAAAAAAACTAAAACAAATTAATTCCACTTATCTTATTCACGGCAAACCAGTAACACAGACTAAAAATGCAAAATATCTAGGTGTTATAATAAATGAAAAACTGTCATGGAATCCACATATTGATGAAACTATAAAAAAATCCAACAAAGCATTAGGATTTATTAAAAGAAATTTCTATAAATCAATTAAGAACATAAAACTAAAGTGTTATTTAACCTTGGTTAGGCCAATAATAGAATATGCATCCACCGTGTGGGACCCCTCAACTCAAGAAAACATTAAGAAACTGGAACAAACACAAAATAGAGCAGTGAGATTCATAACAAACGAATATTCACATTTGACTAGAGTAACACCATTAGTAAAATCACTAAATTTAGAAAGCCTTCAGGACAGAAGACTCAAAAGTAAAGTAGCAATTATACATAAAACACTGAACCATAATCTTCAAATACAAAAACAAAATTTAATAAAATACTCTAAAAGACACAAAAATAAAGGCACATTCCTCATCCCATATGCTAGGACAAATTTGTACAAATACTCCTTCTTCCCTAGTGCTATTAGAGCATGGAATGGGTTGCCTGAGCTAGCCAGAAAAACCAGTGACTTGGCAGAATTTAAGTCATTGGTTAATATGCATGACTAAATGCATGACGCGTAGGACGTAATCATCTTCTTTTTTGAAGTAACGTCTGTATTATATAAGATAAGATAAGTGAGTGAGTTACGAGTAAATTAACTAAGTTTTATTAGTTTTAAGTACAAAAATTAAAAATAGTGTAAATAATCTAGGCCAGTAGATCTGTTGTGTCAAGTGTTAGTGTTACTCTCACAATCACTCACAGTGTGACTATGAGATGAGACAGTGAGTAGCTGATAGATCTACTATCAACTATGTTGACTATGTGTGCTGACAACTAAATTGAAATTAGCATTGTGAGTGTACATTTAATTCACCTGGTTAAGGCTTGTTGCCTGGTCATGTCAATCATGTCATATGTTAAAAGGGGATGTATAATATATTTAAATATAGTCATTATAGTATAACAATATTCATATTGCGGGAAAACAACAAGATAAATGAGCTTATTAAACTTATCATTTGTCTGCTTTTTGTCTTAGTTTTGAGTGTCCCTTATGTTTTTGTTTGCCTAGCGATTGGCTAAGAAACATATTGGCTAGATAAATAAAGTGATGTGACCAATATAATCTTTGTCTAAGTTTGCCAAAGGGTTATAGTTAAGCAGGTGAAAGACAGCTGGAAAGATCAAAGACACAAACAATGCTTATATGTTTCAACAGACTTCCCTTTAAAAAAAATAATTTAAAAATTAATATCTTGTTCTTTTTTTGCAGGAATATGTCAGGAGCATTATATCAGGTGCTAAAAATATCCTAATGCCAAGCTCTAGAATGGATCATGGGCTAGTAAGCCTTCAAGACACAGCTACACCAGCCCTTGTCCTTGGCTCTTCCTATCCCATCAGTATGGGCAATGTCTCCATGCCTGGGAAAGGAAGCCCGACAAAAGTTATAGAATGTAAACACACATCGCAGTCTACAACTTTTGAAACATCCAATAGATATGTCCAGTCATTCCTTTGTTACGAACTCTTTGCTGCCATTGAAATGGGGTCATTCAAGAGAGTTAGAAATGTTCTGTTGTCATACCCAGATCTGGATTTTAACTTTCACATTAAAGATGTTACTCCCTTATCCTTAAGCTTGTACAGAAAGAGATTTGATATTTTCCACCTTTTTCTTCATCATCAAGCAAAAGTTGGCAACTTGAATCTAAACATGATAAGCAGAGACAATTTAGGAAGAATGGAGCCCCCTATCATCACAGCATGCCGTCTTCATTTTCTGGAAGGTGTTGTCACTTTAGTTAGAAAAGGAGCTGATATTGACGTGACAGACAATCAAGGTCATACTGCATTATGGGTGGCCTCAAGACAGCAAATGCCTGATCTTGTGGAATACCTGATTAATAATGGTGCAAGTGTCAGCAAAGTGGATAAATTTGGCTGCACACCTTTGCTGACTGCCCTCATGTACAGGGTCAGCTCCATGATTATTCGACACCTCATCATTCATGGAAGTCCACTCTCCACTCATTTAAGTTGGTCATCAGCTGAGCAGTCTCCACTTTTCTGGGCCACCAAGAATGGAAATTTAGAAATAGTAAAACTGGTGCTGCAAGCTGGGGTGACCATGCTGGAAGTTCGGTCAGTTCGTATGGCGCTATCCAACAGTGATGTAGACTCTGAGATACTGGAGCTCCTTGACCAAGAAACGCTATTCCCTCCCTCCCTTCAGCACCAGTGTAAACTAGTGCTCAGGTGCTGCATCAGCACCAATGGGCGTGGGAAAAACTTTATGAAAAGTGTGCAAACTTTGCCTTTGCCGTCCAGCATCATTCAGTTTCTTCTTCTGTTGAGATGATATGCTTGATACATAACTTTTGTTGTTGTGCTTTCAGTATGTTTCAAACGTTGTTCAGTCTGAGGTCTGCATTTGTTCATTTTTTGAAATTATCTCTTAAATGTTCATTTTAAGTATATATATATGATGTTTGAGGAATCTCATTTTATTCCAGGAAGTAATTCTTCTCTTTATATGAACATATTTAACTGTTTTAAACTAAAGTAGATATTTTTACTTAATGCAATCAGATTTATTGCTTTTATCTTTTTTTTTAAAGTGATCATCAGGCTGTGAATCAGTTTACTGTTGTTGTTTTTTTTTTTGCTGTCTTTTTTTTTGTTTGTTTGTATAATTGTATCGTAAACCATAAAAATTATTTTTAGCCGTTTTTAGTGATATATTTTGTAGTTTACTTCTAGCTACCTTGTAGTGAGATAGACTTGGTATCAAGATTTAAAGTGCAGTCAAAAGTACTCTTCTTTTCAGCTATCTTAAAAAGCCTTTGATTGAAAATGTATTAATATATAGTAATAATGGAATAATTTTTATTCTGGCATATACTCATGAAGATTAATTTGTAACGATGGCATACAAAATAATATTATGAAATCCTTAAAAAGATTATTATACTTTCCTGGCATTGATTTTAACTGATTCCACTTACTTAATTATAATTTGACTAATCGATAACCACTTGAAAACTGGTTTCACGTCCCTTTGACCTTGCTAGAAATCAAAGTTTACCCATTGTAATATCACTAATTATTATGTTTGTACATAAATACAAAATATTTTGGAACCTTTGAACAGCCACTGTTTGTTTCAACTCTCAGGTCATTCTAATCAAATGATAAACTCTGTACATTAGAGCAGAAAAAAAAGTATTAATTGTTGATTTCTATGTAAATTATTGGGGGTCCTTTATAAAATGTTCAATATTGACAATATCTACATGTTTGTTTAAAGAGCTGTTATCAGATACAAATTATAATAGGTACATTATTGAGTTATTGATGTCTATAAAAGTGAAATATAAAGAAGTAATGTGCATTATTTTTAATGTTGCTCTACTTAATATAAATATTTTTTATGTTTATTGAAGTATCATTGAAAAAAAACAACTGCTCATCTTATAACAAAGATGAATTGTTTATATTTTCTTTTTGTAGAATGGAAGTATTATTTGATGGTGACAATTATTCTCCTGGACATAGGAAAAGATCTTTAATTTTAAAAACTTCACATAGACGAGCTTGGATTTCACATTTTAGTTATATTCCTTGACTAGTTTATATTACTTAAGTAATTTTTAAATGTATCATTGTAATTACTAAATTATTATTTAGATTTAATACTGACATACAGCTGTGTTACCAAATGTTTAAATTTGAAAAGAATATTACAAATACAATATTTATAGCATTGACTGCATTATAAAATTAGCTAATTTGATCCTCCTGCCTGAATTTAAAATTCATTACTAACTGTATTTTTTTTTTAAATTGTATACATATATATATATATATATAAAGAGAGAGAGAGAGAGAATCTATATCTATTATGACACAGTCAGCCGCTTTGGCTTATGGAGGATTTTGTCCAAGCTCGGATGGCTACCTAGGTTCCTATCCATTCTCAGATAGCTTTTTGTTGTATAAAAAGGCCAAATGAGACACAATGGGGACCTATCTGATTACTTTCCCATAGAGAATGGCATGTGTACTTGTGACAGCAATGTATAATTCATTAGCAGACTGGATGCCAAGAACTTACTTACTTTCTATTGGCCAAGAGCTTCTGTGCCATATGTAAAATGTGAAAAAGCATTGAAAACTGAACTCATACATGCGTTAGTTAACGTAAAGTAATGTATTTCTATATAAAGGTAGACTTAGGGGCTATATGAAATCTACAATTGCAATCTTAATTTGTCCGAATAGAAAATTCCTGTGCCAGCCCACTATCCAGTTCACCACATGTGTAATTTATTCTTTGACCTTTTTTTTTTTTTTCTCAATTATGTTACTAGTAAAATATGAGACTGCTATATTTTCAAAGATATAAAATTAGTTAATTTTTTATTTCATTTAGGAAGTGAAAATAAAAATGTGAGAAACACAATATAATACAGATTAGTTTTTAAAGTTGGAAGGTTATTTCCCTTGAATAATTTTTGTACTTTTTAAATATTACTCTAAGTTTTAAGTACAAATTTCTTCAGCTTTCCTTACAGAATATTGCAGATAGATTTGCTCTTTTCATTTTGCCATTTGCTTGAAGATATGCATTGCTACTTGCTAACACATTTATTTACTGGTGTGTTTATTCATTATGACAATGTTTTATCATGCACACCCAGCTTGTTGATTTGTCTGTCAGATATCTTTATCCTTATAATAAATGTCCACCATGTTAGAGATTGTATCATTTCTTTTCATTTTGTTAAATCTTGAAACATGTAAGATCAGTGGTTGCTGTATTAAATGTCATTCTTAATTTCTTGACCAATCTTTTACATTCCAAAGTTGGCATGTTTGATCCAGTAGTTCACCAATACCTATTACTAGCACAAAAATATGTCGATTTTGACTTTTTTTTTTTTATTTTGTTTTGATTGTACTCTTATCCCTTCCCCTGTACCAACTAGGTGATCCTTTGCTTGTTGATAGTAGTTAAAGTCATCCTTGAAAGACTTGTGTTGAGAGATGTTAAGCAGTCATTCAGTTAAATGTATTGTTGGACTATTTTCTTTGTTTATTTTTACATTTCAATGTATGCCTTTTGGCTCCTTTGCATTTTAAGCCAATAATGACAAGAAATAGGAAATAGATGATGCACTGATATAAATTTCTTCCACTTAATCAGTTGTGACTAAACAGTCCATTTCTGGAGAGTTGCTACAATTCCTGAATAAAAATCTGTTCGTGTTAGAGCTGACCAATAGAGCTGCGTCTCTTGTTGAAGACCACCCAAGTTGTCTGTCTTTGTGCTACCCTGGACAGTTTCCTCCTGCGTATTGTAATGGCTATCAGGCTCTCTGCAGACACACCACAGCATGACACAATCAACTCAACAATTTGACAACTCTGGCTCCAGATAACATAATTCTTTAATGTCTAATAAATTCACAGCCAATGCTGTACAATTGGCAACTCATAACACTTACTGTACAAATGTTTCACTGTAACCAAACTGTACTGGCCTCTTTCTTGTCTGGGATTCATACTGGATTCTACTATACCGGACTGACTTCACTCTGGACTCACTGTACCTGACCGAATGTGATAGAAATGCCAGTTCTTTCTAAATGAGCACATGACCAGATCAAGAGTCATTTGCATGTGGAGTGTTCTTAGCACAGGACTTTCCTGAAGCATAGACTGTTGTCATTTTTTAGTTAGAATTAAAACCTTTTGTGAGGCTTTATTTAGATTGAATCATTTCTTCATATTGCTTGCTCTTTTTCTCTCTTAGTGTATCTTATTGCTTAATACAAACAGAACCTTAAAATTCAAATAGTTAAAAAAGATCAGATTAATGAGATTATATTTGTAAAGTAAAAAAAAATTATATAGTTTATATTTATGTTTGAAAATCCCCCAAAATCTTACATTATTATTGTTATTATTATTAGCAATTAATATTCTTGATATTAATATTGTTGTTACCCGTACTGTTGTTGTTGGTTTTGAATGTTTTTGTTGTTGTTTTTTGCATTCAAAATCTGAACTATATTTATAAGAATCATAGTGCAGATTTTCCCCCCATGTAATTCTGAATTGAAATATCCAGTGTGAGCTATTGCCTATAAATGCAAGATTTTCTTTATTATTTTCTCGATGCTTTCTTGTTGTTGAATGTTTTTTAATTTACAATGTAATTAGTTTTAGAAGTTTAGTAGATCCGTCAGGTACAGTAGTTTTATAGCTCTATCCAAACCTTGTATGTTTGTTTGTTTTGTATGTTTTTACTTTCTCCTTATAATCTAGTCCATGTTTTTGTGTTGTTTCTAGTGTCCTATCTTTATTTTCTTGTGATACTATAATTACAATACCAAGGGAAAGTCATTTTGAACCAATACATTCTGGTCCAAAATTTGTGTGTATTATTCATGTATTCCATTGTATAATGGCTTCTTTGATAGCTTCTAAGCTGTAACTGGTTGCATGTCATTGGTTGCTTCATACATGTATCAAATGTCACACACTACATCAGTATTTTGTGATGGCTGTTTTACATTCACTACATATTCTGTCAATGTGCATCTTGCTATAGCAGCCATAAACAAGCTTTTTTTTTTTAATAAACAAATATGTTGTATGCGGAAATTAAAAATATGTTGGCGTTGGTTTTTTTTTTTATCTTGAAGTGCTGGATTGGTGATACATAAATATATCTTTAACATAAAGCAGAAAGTAAGGCGTAGGTATGTATGTCCCGAATAAAAATCAAAACCGTATGACCAATCTTGATCAAACTTGGCATAAATGTTGCTTAGATCATGGCGGAAACCGTAGTGTGTGTTTAATGTCTCTCCCACCACTGGGGGCCCTAAAAATAAACAAAAAGTACTGTACCTTATTTTATCTCTATTAAAGAGCGAAACTTTTTATCGAATTGGGTAAACCCGTTTTTACAGTGTCTATATATAGGCCTAATGGTTTCCTTCAGTCATGGAACACCTTAAAAAATGCCTGGGGATTAACTATGTTTCGGTACGATGTCGGCCACAAAGCAGTTTCCCCTCTTCACGAATTAGGGCCTTTGAGAGTAGAAAGAAACATGCAGGGTGTGAAACTCTAGGAGAACAGAAGTGAGTTTGTCATCTTGCAGTGCATCATTGGGCAGGCAACCAGGAGGAGCGGCGAATGATTTGGACACTTTATGATTCAACGGCCAAAAGGATCTGTCAAGTTGCAGTGCTAGGAGCATACGATAATGTCGTCAGAAGTAATGCAGTTTGAGCAACTTAAGTAGTGCTCTGGCCTCTTGTACGCTAATACGGTCTCTGAACGGGAGGAGTCATCATCACCATGGCCCCCCAATATCAACACTGTCATCGTGGCTTCACATAACATTAAACAACGCTATGGCACCCCTGTAATAATGCAGTGGGTACCGAGTCACATAAGTGTGACTGGCAACACTATTGCAGAATCTTTGGCTCATCAGGGAGGGAAAAATTCCACCCACTGAACAGGCTGTAAGATTCATCAAGCCTTGGCTATAATACAAAAAACAGAAATGGAAAAGTGGTTTGAGTGCTGGGACAAGTCCCAAAAAGCTCGTGGAGTCTGGGAGCGCATGAGGAGCCTTGACTGTACTTCCCCGTGGTGGAGGCTGTCCAGGCCTGAGCAAGCTATTATAGCACATTGCAGGACAGGCCACTGTCCTGTTGGCCCATATTTCTCGCGGCTATAGCCAAATTTTGATTCACGGTGCCCCCGCTGCGGGGAAGAAGAGGAAACCGTGCCTCGCATTCTGTTTAACTGCCCCAGACTTGCTGATCTCCGTCTCGACAGGTCTGGGAAACCCAAAATTCTCGACCTGTATGGCGACATTTATGCACTACGCAAGACAGCAGGGTTTCTGTCCAGGGCTTTGCAAGAGAGGATTTGAGCCACTCAAGCCCTCACTCTAATGGAGTTTGATGATGATGATGAACGGGAGGAGTAGAAAACTTTGGTTTGCATGCATCGTTAGAGCACTCTTGGTTTTAAAGAAACTAGTTTGTGAATTGTTAAAATGAAAGTTTAAGTGTTGTTGTATTCGTTTCAAAAGAATCAATTGTCGATATTTTATTTGTATTTTTCAGTCATTTAAACCAGAGCAGTAAACAAAAAAATAATGCTGTAGATAAAGTAGATATAATCATGTAAAAGTTTTATAGAATATACAATGATCCTTCACATACGTTAGAGAGACTAATTCATTTCAAAATTATTGTACACCAATCATCATTATTCCTGAAATACTCTCTTTTACACTCTAACCAAGTAGACGTCCTATTTATTTCCATTGTGTGCCAAGTTATAGGCTCGGGGTAATTGCAGTCACAAGGGTGACAACCACGCATAATCATTTTAACGTCAAATTTAAAAGTGAGTTACGGGTTTGATATTTTTAAGGAGACTTGCACATTACAATATTGATCAAAATTCACATAACCAACGCACTGACATACATAAATGTACACAACACACACAGAGGCTCGGGCCAAATCATTACATGACTTGTTTATCGGCCACTTGGGTTTGGCACCGGAATGTGACTGTGACAGAACCTCCGCACTTCTATCAGAGCATCTAAACATGTGTCAATGGCCTAATGAGGCCCTAACGGATGTGACATTTACATAAATGATATATGTAGGGCCGGCTTTACGCCGATTTGACCCATTGCTCCATAATTGGTCCCCGCGCCTGTCAGGGGCCCCCACAATTCACATTTAGCATATCACTATCTGTCATAGCTCTTGTCACATGCTTTTTAAGTTGTAGGACTTAAAGGTTTAACATATTTAGTGTATCATACAATGACGTAACACGGTAACTTTATCAACCCATTGGCACTGGTGCCTATTTCATTTGAGTTGCTTCCAATGTATGTTGTAAAGTAAAGGTTGATATAATGGTCTAATTAATAGTAGTAGTTGTGATTGTAAACAGAGTTTAGAAGAGGGGCCTTGCAGGCATCCATTAAACTGGACCCCGCAATTTGTAGTGTAGTTTTTAATACTAGAGCTAAAAGTTTGTTAGTCGTGTTTACGAGGCGCAGTGGTGGAGTGGTAAAGCGCTTGACTTCTGAATCGGGGTCCCGGTTTCGGGATCTTTGGGCGCCTCTTGAGTCTAACCAGCTCTAATGGGTAACTGACATTCGTTAGTGAAAGGTAACGGCGGTAGGTCATTGTGCTGGCCTCGCGATACTTCTTGTTAACTGTGGGCCACAGAAACGAATGACCTTTACATCATCTGCCATGTAGATCGCAGGATCCGAAAGGGGGAACGTTAACTCAACAATGTAGAAGTTATTTCCCTTTTTCGATGTCAAACAAAATAATTCATTAACAAGAAATAACTGACTTATTGGTTAATTTTGTAATTGATTCCTGTTTTGTTAGGTACAACAAATAATTGATTTAAATTTTCAACTTGATCCGAGAATATGTGTGGGGGAAATAATATGTACAGTTATTTAAGGCGATAAAATCCGACATATTTAACAATATCTGTAAATACTGAAGGGTTTGTTTCCTTTGTCGGTATCAAACAAAATAAACAGTTTTCAAACTTTTAACCAGAAAGACAGACAAAGTGAGCTTTGTAAAAAGAAAATTTAATTAGCGTTAGGATTGTTGGCTACATATTTATAGATTTAAAAAATTGGTTGTGGACTATTTTATTGTCTCTATGGCCTCCTTCAGTCGCGAAGCGACTATGGATCATCTCATGGAAATGAGAAGAATGCCTGGGCATTATCTGTGGTCGGAACGATGTCGCCCAGTTCCACCCTCCCCACGCAGCTGATGTATCCAAAGGAACGGCAGTGCCGATACAGTTTGGGGTCAGCGGCGTCGCAGGTTTTGCCATAGTGTAGCACTGGGTGCTGCTAACTGCCCAAGGGTCGCCAGCTCCTGATTTTTCCTCAGGGTTGACTCCCGAAGCCTTTCCCATGATTGGGTAAAGCTGCAAGGCAACAGAGGTTTGAATTTAGAATTTTCCTTCTCCTAGGTGGGCTATAGCCAGCCATGGCTAACGAGCCCCTCCTGCCCGAAGCTTACTGTTAAGGCGCCCTCGGCAATTCCAGTACCACCTCATCGTGGTTGTCGGGTGAACATTCCGTTATATGGAGTGGCTAAGAGTATTGGTTGCTTGCCGCTGATGGATGAGCAGCCGGCAAGTGTAAAAGGAAATCAAAGGGGTTATGTCCAGCCCCCCCCCCTGTGGGGTCCCGGGGCAACGGTTAGTAAGAGACTCACGGGTTCTCCGAAAAGTGGACACCAACTCGAGGGTTGGTCGGGTTCTCCTGGGACTCGGCTGATTTGCGGGTCTTAGCGGGCTGTGTCGGGCGGACTGGTTGACGTCCACGAGCTAGGCTCTATCTAGCCCGTTCCCTGGCGCGCTAGTGGAGGAATACGCCGCAGCCAATGGTAACTCTGACTTTGGGAATATCGAGAAACACGTGCCACCCCACTCCTGCCCGGCAGGAAACTTAGGCCATGCACGCTGCTGCATTAGAGCAATAACTAGGGCCGCCAACGGCCTTAACCATACAACAATGATAGACACAGACACGAAAAAAAAGCGGGCACGAGCAGACCCGAACAGGCTCCGTGCGCCGGGTAGTGGGCGTCAGACCCGGCCACGAAAAGTCCACTACTAGTCGCCCCGCGGCCTCGATGAAGGGGAATTTGTCAGGTCGTGAACAATTGGCTAAAATTCCTCCACCAAAGTCCTCTTCTCAACGAACACTGCATTCGTACCTCCTTCGGAGGTCCGATCCGAACAAGGTTGATGGAAGTCTGCCACAACCTCCTGCCGACCTAGATACACGGCAGGCAAATATGACTGGAAGCGAAATAGTGACGGGAGCCTCCGGCCCCCAAACAACCCAAACTGACATTAGTGGGACCCAACCCACCACAGGGACTAGGCCCATAAACACTAGGTCCCTCCTGATCTTACAAATTAACATCTATGGGGTAATACCCAAGGTGTTAGAGCTATCAAAACTCCTCCACGAGAGGGCTATAGATGTGGCTTTATTACAAGAGACTCTAACGGGCAAACGCAATGCCAGTATCACCGGTTATACAGCATTTAAGTGCAAGTGCACAGACTGCCGGGGGATCATAACTTATGTACGCAACAACCTGATTGCTACACAAGTCCCCGGTCCACGAGTGCATCACCCTCGAAGTACATAAACTCGGGCGTAAATTCACGGTAACTAATCTGTGCAACCCTCCCAAGCACGAAATAAGTCTCGAATATGACTGTACCAATATCAATTCTCACAACGTCATCGCAGGAGATTTTAACGCTAAGTCTCAACAGTGGGGCTATGATTCAACCGACTCGTCGGGACATAAAGTCCATGAACTCCTTAATAATTCTAATTTGTTCTGTCTGCAAAATAAGCATACTCCTCCAACCTTATATCACACTGGAAATGGCAACCAATCCAGACCTGACCTTACCTTAATTACAGCCAATTTAGAATCTCACACACACTTCCAAGTCCTGGACGACATTGGGAGCGACCATAGACCCATATTGGTCACAATAGCCCTCTCAGAGGCCAGTGGTGTAACCCCAAAAATTCCGCGGAAGTGGAGTTACACCAAGGCGAACTGGCTAGCGTACGAGGCAGCAGTCGACACTGCCCTTATGAATTTAGCAGTGGAGGATAGTGACGTTGATACCATATACGGCGAATTAACAGCAGCTATGTTGGGTGCGGCCAAGAGGTTTGTCCCGCGGACTTACCCCGGCGTAAGGCAGAAACGAGTGTGGTCTCAGGAATTGAATAAGCTGTAAGCGAGCCCGGAGACTTGCTGAACGGAAGGGTACCCCTGAAATCCGGCGGGAGTACAATCGGCTCTGTAGAGCCACGAGTGAATTGGCCCGACGCGTCCGGTCGGACCATTGGAACACTGCCTGCGCCGGGATGGATCTTCGGGACTCCTCGAAAGCCTGGCGTCTTCTGCGAAACCTAGAGGCCAAAGACACAGCGCGGACGGCTGCTCCTCTATTGTCACCCAGAGGGCCCGTCTCTACGGTAACCAAAATGGCCGGCTTGTTGAATCGACATTTTGCTAAAATCAGCAAGCCCGAAAAGAAGTCAGCCATGTCCAAAGCCCTCAACAAAGAACGTAAAAGGCTCGAGAGGGAGCCAGATGAGCCTGAAAGCAAAGCAACGTGCAATGCGCCCTTCTGTCGTGCTGAGCTGGATAGAGCGATTGCAAAGTGTAAAAACAGAAAAGCTCCGGGGCCAGATAAGGTTACCCCCGAGATGGTAAAACACCTTGAGGGCATTGCAAGAGGTAAACTCCTGGAGTTTATGAATCGAACCTGGGCAGAGTCCAGACTGCCCGGGGCCTGGAAGAGTGCTATCATTGTACCAGTCCTTAAGAAAGGAAAAGACGCGACAAACGTGGAGTCCTACAGACCCATTTCACTAACCTCAACGCTTGGCAAAGTTGCTGAGCGAATGGTTAACGAGCGGCTAGTGTGGTCCTTTGAGAGTGCCGGTATCCTGGCGCCAGAGCAGGCCGGCTTTAGGGCAGGCTTGAGCCCGATCGACCAGGTCACAACATTCGCACAGGAAGTGGCCGACGGGTGCCAGAGGTCCGAGAGCACATATGCAGTATCCATAGACCTAAAACAGGCTTACGACCGTGTGTGGAAGCAAGGCCTCTATCTAAAGTTAAGAGCCATGGGTGTGCGGGGCAAAATATACAATTGGATACAATCCTTTCTGTCAGGGAGGAGCACACGTACAAAATACCAGCACTCCCTTAGCAAGCCAAAACAACAACTTAATGGCCTGCCTCATGGCTCCGCCCTGTCCTGTACACTTTTCATGGCCTTTCTGAACGATTTGCCCAGCTCACTGCGGTCAAAAAAACTGCTATATGCTGATGATATTGTCCTCTGGACAACCGGGAAGAAAGCCGACCAAATTCAGGCGGCACTTCAAGCAGACCTCCAAACCATATCCTCGTATTGCGACAAATGGCAGATTCAGATAAACGTTGCCAAAACGTCCTGGTCCCTGTTCAGCCTAGGGATCGACATTCTTAAGGCACCATTCGAGCTTCAACTCGGTGGGCTGCGACTCCAGCGTGAAAATACGCCAAAATATCTAGGGGTTACCCTAGATAGAAAACTGTCAATGCTCCAGCACGTCCAGGATGTTGAAAGAAAGGCCTCGGAGAAGTTAGCGTTATTAAGAAAGCTGGCCAGCACAAAGTGGGGTGCCAAAGCTGACATGCTACGCACATTGTACCTCGGGGCAGTCAGATCACAAATTGAATACAGCTATACAGTTCAAGTATACGCTAGTAAGACTGCCCTCGAATCACTCGACCGAGTACAAGCACAGGCTCTAAGGTTTATCAGTGGCACCTTTCGGACAAGCCCAACAAATGCTGCTGAAATATTTACAAACATGGCGCCCCTATATCTTAGGAGGGAGAGGGCAGTACTCATGGCCTATGAGCGCTATAAAAGGGGCGACTCTAGGCTACCCACCTCTATTTTAGTGCGTCAGTGGAGAGAGAGGAACCGCATCAAAATGCGATCGTTCCTCCACATAGTGGCCAATTTGTCTAAAACAGCTGGACTCTCCACTGACAGAATACCTATTAGGAGAATTAGTACGTGCCCCCCGTGGAGGAGATAGCCGGCCCCACAAATAAACCTGTCCCTTTTAGGGCAAGACGGAGCCACCAAGAGGCGATTAACACCAGCCATACTACAAAATTTGGCATCTAAAACAATTAAGTCCTACCCATCGGATGCCATTTTTTTGCTACACTGATGGGTCGGTAATGAGGGACCCCGATAGATCGGGGTATAGGTCCCTTATAGTATACCCCGACCGGATAGAACAAGACAGGCTCTCTGGTCCATGCAGCTACGCTGCATGCTCCATGGACGCCGAATTGACAGGGATAACTAGAGCGTTCGAGGCCATTAGGGCCCGAATGCTCCAAAATGAGACTAGCGCCACTACGGTGGTGCTGGTCACCGACTCTCGCTCCAGTCTCCTAGCTATGGGTGGCGGCGGTGGAGGGTCACCCGTAATAGAAGAGGCAGTCGGCGCCGCAGATAACATCCGCCGAGCTATTGGGGCTGTCGTTTTTATGCAGTGGGCGCCTTCACATTGCGGCGTGAAGGGCAATGAAACGGCAGACGCCCTCGCAAGGGAGGGTGCAATGGCAGCCACACACCTCGAAGCACCAAGCACGTACTTACAAGCAACGGCACAAATCCGAGCACTCATTCATGAGAAGTGGTTAAAGTCCTGGGAGGTATCCGACAGAGCACGTGGTGTCTGGCAGCACATGCGTCACCCAGATCGCGACGATCCATGGTGGCGACTGAAGAGGTCAGAGCAATCGAATTATTGCACAATGCAGAACGGAACATTGTCCTATAGGGGCATACTTTGCCCGGTTCCGCACGAACTTTGACTCCCGATGCCGCCACTGTGGAGATAACGCTGAAACAGTGGCGCATGTCTTGTACGAGTGTCCCCAGCTCCGCGAGCTAAGGGGGGACCTGTCTGTGCAGTCACTCGACTTGTATGGTAGCTATGAGGCACTACGCCGGACGGCTAAGTTTCTTGCCAGAGCACTACGGGAGGACTAGTCCTTCCTGCTCTGATTTTTCAATAGGAGTTCATCTCAGGTTAAGGCGCCATTTACTCGCCTTTGCCCCTTCTCCTGTTAGTGAGAACAGTTCCGCCGGACTTAATATCTGAGCCTGCAAAGGCTGAAATTTCACATCGAGCCAGAAGTTTCTGGAAATCAATTGGTTTCAAATTCCTATTATGTTTGCAACCCTTATAAGACATTTTTTTTGTTGGAAAGAGCTAGTAATGGGCAGGATAATCTTATTTTAAAGTGAAAGATCTGTTAATGGTGGGATTCTTCTTTAAGAATTTGGTCACGTGTCGAATGGCAGTTACAGGTTACAGATGAGCCGTTGACCCGCATAAGATAAGGCTGCTCACCGTCCGTATTGTCTTTTCTTGTGACCCTTGGTGGTTCAAAGGTTACTGTGTCAACACAACCGAACACTCTTACGTTCCAAACACGTTGAAATTAATATTAACGAAGAAACGCGGGGGCAGTGAGGAAGTACAGCCTACATAGCAACTTCATTTTTTTTTTCGACTGTACGATGGTAGGTCCTATTTATATATATATATATATTGCAACTTACTTCTCGAGCCAAATAGGCCTACATATCGCGTGTTCTTGTCACGTGTTCAGAACGCAACAATACGGTGTCTACAGTAACGGCGCGTCTTAAATCACAAAGAAAGACCCTGACCTAATTGAACCTCTCTTGCAAGTCATATCTCTGCAAACTTTGCACCAATTTCTGTCCAGGTAACGGGGTCATGTCTGGTTAAAGTGAAAGAAGAAGTCCCGTCTACGCGAGAACAACAGCTTGTTTACTACAAAAATTTACCGTAAAACTTCCTTTATTCGTTATATACTTTTTTTTTGTTATCAGAATAACGTAACACGCTATATAGTCAGGTGGATTTGATTACGAAGCGTATTGGGTAAGACAGGTGAGAGCGAGGCACTCACACAATCGTTCTTGTGAAACTGTATGAAGTTGAGATGTACACGGGGAAAGAGGATAAAGGAACGTGGGCTGTGATCTATCTATCTATCTATCTATCTATATCTATCTATCTATCTATCTATCTATCTATCTATCTATCTATCTATCTATATATATATATATATATATATATATATATATATATATATATATATATATATTTACCTAACATGGGAAATATACACAAACATGGGAAAGGCTTAGGGAATCAATCATGCGGATTATCAAGAGCCGGCGACCCTTATGGTAGGGCACAGTGCTACACACTGGCAGACCTCATTGCCTCTTAGTCATTGAAAACAAAAAAATACCAGTATGGGGATCGAATATATCGAACCCACGACATTTGCGTTATTAGCGCGACGCTCTATCAACTCCCCCCCCCCCCCCAGATTAATGGTAATAATAATAGGCCTAATAGTGGTAGGAATTGAATTAAATAAAATTTCACGAAAATCCATTTTTGTATAGGCCAGTTCATCGATACTTTGGAAATAATATTATCAGTTATTCTTAGAAAGAGAGAGAGAGAGAGAGAGAGAGATTAGAGTCTGGGGATCAAATAGGTTTTTATGTGACAATAAAAACGCAGCTTACGTGGGACAAGTGATTCCGTTGTCTCTGCTATGGACTATTAAAGGTTTAATCGTCCTCTCATTTCTCTAACAGTGGATCCCAAAACGTAGCCTAGGTCGTTGTAAGATATTTCTTTTTATATTTTCTGAAAGTTTTAAATGGCTTTCTCCGACAGTGGATCTCAAACGTAGCCTATATATGCCGAGATAGCTGTAAGATCTTTGTATATTTTCAGAAATGTTCAATGACTTAAACACAGTTGCACGAAACATATTGCGACAATTATTTAATAAACTAAATTTCCCGTGACATTTTGAAAAGAAAGTTGTTCCTCATTAACCCTTTGCTGCCTGATATTCTTCTTCTCCCAGCTTATAAGAGAAAGCTGACGCCGAGCTAGTTTCAAAAGCGCTTGTTTTGTTGTTGTTTTTACATGTTTCGTCTGTTCCTTCAGAATTGAAGATTATTAAATTCTTATTAAATGGCGGCGTTTGACAGTAGGTTGTTTTTCCTAACTTAAACTCAGGGCCGGATTTAAGGGAGGGCAGATGGGCCACTGCCCAGGGGCATCCAAAAGAAAAGAGCCCTCACAGTATTGAAAATAAATCCATAGTTCACCGGGTTAGAAGCTTTACGTTGTTTTATTTTTGGATTACTTTTTTTTTTTCGCTTTTTTACAGACAACACTTTAAAACTTACAGTTGGCAACAATCTCGTGGTTAAATGAAGTGCGCTTGTAGCGTGCTCGTACTATACAAAACCAACTCCTGATTTAAGGCAGTGCATGTAAACCCAAAATATAATTCTTTTAGATTAAAATATGCATATTAAGAATTAAAAAAAAGAATGAAAATAAAATTAAATTTACAAATACTTTATTTTTTTCTTTTAAATATGGTATGCTTTAAGATATAGGCTACGTATTACTATTAATAAGTCGCATAATAAGTGAATTTTTATTAAAGCTTTCGAAAAAGTCTAGGGGCCTCCACAAAAGCCTAACCCGAGGCTTCCACTTACTTAAAACCGGCTCAGTTAGAACTAGATATTTACATTAAATGCATTATCTAATCATTTTTTTAAAATAAGTAATAAGAATAATAAATGTGAATGAAGCGAAATGCTATCTTTCCAGCCAGGTCTAAACTTTGTTTTGTTTTCTTTGCTTTGTAGTCTGTAAAACTTTTTGTTTATTCCATACATTTTAATATATAGTCTATGATTATTATTAAAATAATAAATATCATTTTAAAAAAATCTCTTCACAACTTTTTTAATGACTTTATTTCCAAGGAATTCCCAGTGACGCTAAGCGGCAGCTTTAACTAAGCAAGCGTTTTATTTATTTTTTTTAGATTATTTACATTTCTTTTTTTTTTTTTTATTGTCTTTATCAGCAGACATAAAAATAGACTGTGAAATGGAGAAGAAATCCTGACCCTTAGAAGTTTATTATAATTAAAGATAACGCAAAACTAGAACGTAAATTTGCTCGAAGTACATGCAAAAAGGCATAGAGACTCATGGAGTTACTGACATTATCAGAGACATTATTTGTGATCACATGGCAGGAGAGTGTGCAATACTTGCGCGAACGGATCTTCCCTGCATATTTACAGTCCTCGGACAATGCTGCCTGCGCTGGTTCGGACATGTTCACCGGATGGAGGACAATCTCATTCCGAAAGTTGTTTTCAAAAGCAACTCGCATCTAGCTAAAAAAAAAAAAAGTGGATGTAATCAAACGGGACCTCAAAAAAATGAACATTGACACTGGCCATTGGGAAGGCATAGCCCTAGACCGCACTACGTGGAGAGAGATGGTGACCAAGAAAGCTATGAACAGTGAAAAAACATGGGCCTTAGCTTTGGAAGAAAAGCATGTCACACGAATAATAGCTGGCTGCTCTGCCACCAAAACGAAAGCCATCTTAACCTGCGATATATGTGGACAGGAGTGTCTTTCCAAAAAAGGGCTCCACAGTCACATGAAAAAGTGTTCGAGATGAACCATAGTTGTTATGGTTGAAGGAGGCCAACTAGTGACACGAATTTTAGCACGGAAGTGATTTCCAAGTGGATTTCAATTTTGCGGAGGGAGGATTTTCTTAAACATTTACCAGTGCGTCCACTACCCCACTCTAGCAAAGAAAAAAATGTTACGTTGGCGCCCCCTTAGCTAGTTGTCTGGGCTGGCTGGGGGGGGGCGCTCTTACTCCTTATTAGGGGCCTCCTGCGTCAATCGTTTTCCTGCTTTATGTGCTTCAGAAATTCATTCACCGCACTTCTATAGCGCACTATTTCTCCTTGTAAGAAAAACGCAAGTCAATTAAAGTGTTCCTTCTGAAGACATTGAGACATGTTTGCAATGGGCTTGTTCATTGAACGCTCACCCTCGTGGCTCATGTTCGACAAGACGTTTTGTGGACGGTCTGTATTGCTCACGCAAAAGACGCCAACAGAACGATGGCTCGTCAATTAATAACAATTAGAAGGTTCTGATATGTTTTCATTTTAAAACATTTTGAATCAATCTTGTTGCCTCTTGCGAAATCTTATCTTATCTTATATGATACAGACATTACTTTAAGAAAGAAGATGATTACGTCCTACGCGTCACGCATTTAGTCATGCATATTAACCAATGACCTAAACTCCGCCAAGTCACTGGTTTTCCTGGCTAGCTCAGGCAACCCATTCCATGTTCTAATAGCGTTAGGGAAGAAGGAGCACTTGTACAAATTTGTCCTAGCATATAGAACAAGTGCCTTTATCTTTGTGTCTTTCTGAGTATTTTATTAAATTTTGTTTCTATATTTGAAGATTATGGTTCAGTGTTTAGTATGTACAATTGCTACTTTACTTTTAAGTCTTCTATCCTGAAGGCTTTCTAAATTTAGTGATTTTTATAAAGGTGTTACTCTAGTCAAATGTGAATATTCGTTTGTTATGAATCTCACTGCTCTATTTTCTGTCTGTTCCAGTTTCTTAATGTTTTCTTGAGTTGAGGGGACCCAAACAGAGGAGGACGCATATTCTATTATTGGCATAAACAAGGCTAAATTTGATTTATATAAATTTCTTCTAATAAACCCTTATGCTTTGTTTGATTTTTTGATAGTTTCATCAATATGGGGATTCCATGACAGTTTTTCATTTATTATAGCACCTAGGTATTTTGCATTTTTAGTCTGTTTTAATTGTTTACCATGAATATGATAAGTGGAATTAATTTGTTTTAGTTTTTTTGTTACTCTTAATAACTGACATATTTCTAGGTGGAAAGACACATGCTCCAATTTGATTCCCATTTCTGTAATTCATCTAATTCTCTTTGTAAAATGTCTGTGTCTTATGTTGTTTTTATTGTTCTGTTTATTATGCGATCGTCTGCAAATAATCAGTATGATAAACTACATTGCAAATACAACGGACTTTTATATTGAAAATGAAAACCCCTTTTTTTTCTGTCAGTTTTTCGCGCCTGCTATTTAATCAGGTGCTCTTAATTATAACCTTTTTCTAGTGGTTACAGAATGAAGACTGCTAACAGAACTCTATGTCTTAACAATAAAAAAATAATAATGTCACCACAACACAAAAATAATTTGTTATATTTTTTTTTAAAATAACGCAAGGTGGTCAGGTGAGTTTAGTGTTACCGTGTGTCACCTGCGAGTAAAAGCAACAGATAATAGGGGCCTAACAATTGGGTCATTGAAGTATTTTTTTTCCCATGTGGTGCTGACCTTCACACTACCACCTATAGATTTATACTGACTTTGATCTGACCCAATTTTTAAAATGAAAAACCAAAGGGCTTCGACCTAGATAGACCTCATTAAATGTTAATTTAATACTATCTTCTTTTTTAATAGGCAAGGAATGCAGCAGATGGAGATTTTAGGGAATAAGATAGGAGTAAGAAATATGTAAAGGTTTTATTATTAGGGAGTTGAATTAGTTCTTTTTTTAAATATGTATCATACTTTCCCTCAGAAATGTAAAGTTACATCGTGGTCCAAACGCCCTGCATTGGGATGGAAGCGAGCAGGGTCAGAACTAGGACCATCGCGTCAAAGTCCCGTCAGTCCGAAGCGCATACCAATCGACCTGGCAGACATTTTATAGAGTATCAGGTCTCGTTACACTTTTAGACTTATCTTATCTTATATTATACTGACGTTACTTCAAAAAAGAAGATGATAACGTCCTACGCGTCATGCATTTAGTCATGCATATTAACCAATGACTTAAATTCTGCCAAGTCACTGGTTTTCTTTCTTTCTTTAACACTTCTAGACCTCCTTTCTTTAACACTTTTAGACTTCCTTTCTTTAACACTTTTAGACTTCCTTTCTTTAACACTTTTCTCTTGTAGGCCTACGTTCTTTAACACTTTTCTCTTGTAGGCCTACGTTCTTTAACACTTTTCTCTTGTAGGCCTACGTTCTTTAACACTTTTCTTTTGTAGGCCTACTTTCTTTAACACTTTTCTCTTGTAGGTCTACGTTCTTTAACACTTTTCTCTGGTAGGCCTACGTTCTTTAACACTTTTCTCATGTAGGCCTACTTTCTTTAACACTTTTCTCTTGTAGGTCTACGTTCTTTAACACTTTTCTTTTGTAGGCCTACGTTCTTTAACACTTTTCTCATGTAGGCCTACTTTCTTTAACACTTTTCTCTTGTAGGTCTACGTTCTTTAACACTTTTCTCTTGTAGGTCTACGTTCTTTAACACTTTTCTCATGTAGGCCTACTTTCTTTAACACGTTTCTCTTGTAGGTCTACGTTCTTTAACACTTTTCTTTTGTAGGCCTACGTTCTTTAACACTTTTCTCTTGTAGGCCTACGTTCTTTAACACTTTTCTCTTGTAGGCCTACGTTCTTTAACACTTTTCTTTTGTAGGCCTACTTTCTTTAACACGTTTCTCTTGTAGGTCTACGTTCTTTAACACTTTTCTCTTGAAGGTCTACGTTCTTTAACACTTTTCTTTTGTAGGTCTACTTTCTTTAACACTTTTCTTTTGTAGGCCTACTTTCTTTAACACTTTTCACATGAAGGTCTACGTTCTTTAACACTTTTCTTTTGTAGGCCTACTTTCTTTAACACGTTTCTCTTGTAGGTCTACGTTCTTTAACACTTTTATCTTATCTTATCTTATATAATACAGACGTTACTTCAAAAAAGAAGATGATTACGTCCTACGCGTCATGCATTTAGTCATGCATATTAACCAATGACTTAAATTCTGCCAAGTCACTGGTTTTTCTGGCTAGCTCAGGCAACCCATTCCATGCTCTAATAGCACTAGGGAAGAAGGAGTATTTGTACAAATTTGTCCTAGCATATGGGACGAGGAATGTGCCTTTATTTTTGTGTCTTTCAGAGTATTTTATTAAATTTTGTTTTTGTATTTGAAGATTATGGTTCAGTGTTTTATGTATAATTGCTACTTTACTTTTGAGTCTTCTGTCCTGAAGGCTTTCTAAATTTAGTGATTTTACTAATGGTGTTACCCTAGTCAAATGTGAATATTCGTTTGTTATGAATCTCACTGCTCTATTTTGTGTTTGTTCCAGTTTCTTAATGTTTTCTTGAGTTGAGGGGTCCCACACGGTGGATGCATATTCTATTATTGGCCTAACCAAGGTTAAATAACATTTTAGTTTTATGTTCTTATTTGATTTATAGAAATTTCTTTTAATAAACCCTAATGCTTTGTTGGATTTTTTTATAGTTTCATCAATATGTGGATTCCATGACAGTTTTTCATTTATTATAACACCTAGGTATTTTGAGTTTTTAGTCTGTGTTACTGGTTTGCCATGAATAAGATAAGTGGAATTAATTTGTTTTAGTTTTTTTGTTACTCTTAACAACTGACATTTTTCTGGGTGGAAAGACATGCTCCAATTTGATTCCCATTTCTGTAATTCATCTAATTCTCTTTGTAAAATATCTGTGTCTTGTTTTGTTTTTATTGTTCTATATATTATGCAATCGTCTGCAAATAATCTGACTTTTGTTCCTGAACTAATGCAATTTGGTAAATCATTTATGTAAATTAAAAATAGTAGTGGACCCAAGACTGTTCCTTGAGGTACACCTGAGTTTACTGTTATTGGTGTTGATTTAGAGCCATTTATTATTACAGTTTGTTCTCTCCCTATCAGAAAATCTTTAATCCACTGATGCAGTGGACCGTTAATGCCGAAATATTTTAATTTTTTAAGCAAACTATGGTGGTGAACTTTGTCAAAAGCCTTGGAAAAGTCTAGTAAGATAGCATCTATTTGTTCACTATTATCTAAACCTTTTGAGAAATCATCAATTAGTCCTATTAGTTGTGTTTCACATGATCTATATTTCCTAAAGCCATGTTGGTATGGGGTGAGGACATTATGTTTGTCTAAGTGGTTTATGATGTTGCTACATATTATGTGTTCTAGTATTTTACATGTGATGCTGGTAAGTGATACTGGTCTGTAGTTTCCTGGATCAGATTTTTCTCCTTTTTCTCTTGGAGGTCTACGTTCTTTAACACTTTTCTCTTGAAGGTCTACGTTCTTTAACACGTTTCTCTTGTAGGTCTTATCTTATCTTAAATAATACAGACGTTACTTCAAAAAGGAGATGATTACGTCCTACGCGTCATGCAATTAGTCATGCATATTAACCAATGACTTAAATTCTGCCAAGTCACTGGTTTTTCTGGCTAGCTCAGGCAACCCATTCCATGCTCTAATAGCACTAGGGAAGAAGGAGTATTTGTACAAATTTGTCCTAGCATATGGGACGAGGAATGTGAATTTATTTTTTGTGTCTTTCAGAGTATTTTATTAAATTTTGTTTTTGTATTTATGGTTCAGTGTTTTATGTATAATTGCTACTTTACTTTTGAGTCTTCTGTCCTGAACACTTTTCTCTTGTAGGCCTACTTTCTTTAACACTTTTCTTTTGTAGGCCTACTTTCTTTAACACTTTTCTTTTGTAGGCCTACTTTCTTTAACACTTTTCTTTTGTAGGCCTACTTTTTTAAACACGTTTCTCTTGTAGACCTACGTTCTTTTTTTTACGTTTCTCTTGTAGGTCTACGTCCTTTAACAATTTTCTCTTGTAGACCTACTTTCTTTAACACTTTTCTTTTGTAGGCCTACGTTATTTAACACTTTTCTCTTGTAGGCCTACTTTCTTTAACAATTTTCTCTTGTAGGCCTACTTTCTTTAACACTTTTCTCTTGTAGGCCTACTTTCTTTAACACTTTTCTCTTGTAGGCCTACTTTCTTTAACACTTTTCTCTTGTAGACCTACGTTCCTTAACACTTTTCTCTTGTAGGCCTACGTTCTTTAACACTTTTAGACTTCCTTTCTTTAACCATTTTTCTCTTGTAGACCTACGTTCTTTAACACTTTTCTCTTCTAGGCCTATGCCCTTTAACACTTTTCTCTTGTAGGCCTACGTTCTTTAAAACTTTTAGCCTTCCTTTCTTTACTACTTTTCTCTTGTAGGCCTACTTTCTTCAACACTTTTCTATTGTAGGCCTACGTTCTTTAACACTTTTCTCTTGTAGGACTACGTCCTTTAACACTTTTAGACTTCCTTTCTTTAACACTTTTCTCTTGTAGGCCTACGTTCTTCAACACTGGTTTTTCTGGCTAGCTCAGGCAACCCATTCCATGCTCTAATAGCACTAGGGAAGAAGGAGTATTTGTACAAATTTGTCCTAGCATATGGGACGAGGAATGTGAATTTATTTTTTGTGTCTTTCAGAGTTTTTTATTAAATTTTGTTTTTGTATTTATGGTTCAGTGTTTTATGTATAATTGCTACTTTTGAGTCTTCTGTCCTGAACACTTTTCTCTTGTAGGCCTACTTTCTTTAACACTTTTCTTTTGTAGGCCTACTTTCTTTAACACTTTTCTTTTGTAGGCCTACTTTCTTTAACACGTTTCTCTTGTAGACCTACGTTCTTTAACACTTTTCTTTTGTAGGCCTACTTTCTTTAACACTTTTCTTTTGTAGGCCTACTTTCTTTAACACGTTTCTCTTGTAGGCCTACTTTCTTTAACACTTTTCTTTTGTAGGCCTACTTTCTTTAACACGTTTCTCTTGTAGACCTACGTTCTTTAACACTTTTCTCTTGTAGGCCTACGTTCTTTAACACTTTTAGACTTCGTTTCTTTAACAATTTTCTCTTGTAGGCCTACTTTCTTTAACTATTTTCTCTTGTAGGTCTACGTTCTTTAACACTTTTCTCTTGTAGGCCTACGTTCTTTAACACTTTTAGACTTCCTTTCTTTAACACTTTTCTCTTGTAGGCCTACTTTCTTCAACACTTTTCTTATGTAGGCCTACGTTCTTCAACACTTTTCTCTTGTAGGCCTACTTTCTTTAACTATTTTCTCTTGTATGTCTACGTTCTTTAACACTTTTCTCTTGTAGGCCTACTTTCTTTAACACTTTTTTCTTGTAGACCTACGTTCTTTAACACTTTTCTCTTGTAGGCCTACGTTCTTTAACACTTTTAGACTTCGTTTCTTTAACAATTTTCTCTTGTAGGCCTACTTTCTTTAACTATTTTCTCTTGTAGGTCTACGTTCTTTAACACTTTTCTCTTGTAGGCCTACGTTCTTTAACACTTTTAGACTTCCTTTCTTTAACACTTTTCTCTTGTAGGCCTACTTTCTTCAACACTTTTTTCTTGTAGGCCTACGTTCTTCAACACTTTTCTCTTGCAGGCCTACTTTCTTTAACTATTTTCTCTTGTAGGTCTACGTTCTTTAACACTTTTCTCTTGTAGGCCTACGTTCTTTAACACTTTTAGACTTCGTTTCTTTAACACTTTTCTCTTGTAGGCCTACTTTCTTTAACACTTTTCTCTTGTAGGCTTCTTTCTTTAACACTTTTCTCTTGTAGGCTTACGTTCTTTAACACTTTTAGACTTCCTTTCTTCAACACTTTTCTCTTGTAGGCCTACTTTCTTCAACACTTTTCTCTTGTAGGCCTACTTTCGTTAACACTTTTTTCTTGTAGGTCTACGTTCTTTAGCACTTTTCTCTTGTAGGCCTACGTTCTTTAACACTTTTAGACTTCGTTTCTTTAACAATTTTCTCTTGTAGGCCTACGTTCTTTAACTATTTTCTCTTGTAGGTCTACGTTCTTTAACACTTTTCTCTTGTAGGCCTACGTTCTTTAACACTTTTAGACTTCCTTCCTTTAACACTTTTCTCTTGTAGGCCTACTTTCTTCAACACTTTTCTCTTGTAGGCCTACTTTCGTTAAATTTTTTTCTCTTGTAGGTCTACGTTCTTTAACACTTTTCTCTTGTTAGCCTACTTTCCTTAACATTTTTCTCTTGTATGGTTGCTTATTACTAGAGTCTACATTGACGCCGTCCTCAAGAAATCTCTGGGTGAGACCCTACTGACAGCAGGAAATACAGGAAAGTGGTCAACAATTAATAAAGCCGTGGTGTTCAGTCCAGTTGCCATATGTATCAAAGGGTTATTCTAGTCAATGCCAATTATATTGTACGACAGATGCAATAAGATGGGCTGTTGTATCGTCTGCCTATTAGGATAATAATAATAATTCAATTTATAGAGCACTTTTAACAAAATATAGGCTCAAGGCGCTGTGATAACATTACAAAATATAAACACGAGAGCTAAAATGACAAACTTATCTAAAAAGGTTTTAAATAGATAGGTCTTAATATTCTTCTTGAAAGTAGAGTAGCATGTGACTGTCTGAGATCAATGGGGGATGAGTTCCAAACCCTTTGGTCCGTGCACTGAAAAAGCCCGCAGACCGTAGCTTTTGAGGGAGAAACGTGGCACCACGTTCGCTAAGGTACAACACTTCATATTTTGTGTAGCCTACACACAAAAAAACAATTATAGCTATTTATAGTTTCCACGCAGTGTTTTACTACACTGGAATATTCACCGATCAACAGACTCAAACAAATTTAGGGTTACATTTAGGCCTTATTCATAAAATCACCAAATAGCGTTTAACAGACATGTTCTACCTTGCCACACTAAATGTAGGAATTGATTTAATTTTTATTAGGCCTACTTGTTCATGCAATACACTAGTATGCAACCTTTCCAATAGCCTCACAAATAATAACCTAACTCTTATTATCACTATTATCACTCTGCTTACACTCAGAGCACTGATATTTAGCGATCAACATAACCTAGATCTATATATTTAGCTACATTAGATCGTTGCACAATGAGACAACCTTCTGATTTAAATCTGTATTACCTCTAGGCCTTGACCTTGGTCACCCACAATCGCACCTGTACAATGCATGTGATTAACTCTGCTTACAGATCTAATCTCTCTTTTAATCTTCTCACAGTCATCACAAATCGAGAATTTCCTTCGAACTAGATCTATAACGTTGTAGTTTAAACTTCATGGGAAGCAGGCCCGCCGCCTGAATTATTTGGGCCCCAGTCAACTGGTTACGCGTGGGCCCGTCTGCCTTCCTTCCAAAATAAGGAAGACGCAGATCAAAAGCATTACGTTGGTGTAAAATGAAATGCTGAAATGGGCTTATAGACTATAGTTACCATAACTAAAGACATTTAAATAAATATCTAAGAAGTGAGTTGATACGAATAGTGTTTCTTTTTTTTTTTTTTGGGGGGGGGGGGTATTTCTATTTGATATATATATCGTGTCACCAACCAGGAAGTTTTAACACGGGCCAACATACACAGCATCTATGCTCTCCTTCAACAGAGAAGACTACGCTGGCTCGGTCATGTCACTCGCATGCCAGATGGAAGAATCCCTAAAGACATCCTGTACGCTGAGCTAGCAGGGGGAGCCAGACCCAAGGGCCGCCCAAGACTAACTTTCAGAGATGTCTGCAAGCGAGACATTAGAGCCATGGGCATCGACCAAAGTATGTGGGAAGAGATAGCCCAAGACCGGACAGCATGGAGACAGAGTGTACGTGCTGGTACGAACTTTGCTGAATGCAAAAGAAATGAAGCTGCATCGGTCAAGAGAAAGAAAAAGAAAGCTGCCCTGTCAGTGAGCCTTAGGACAGATGAATATAAATGCTCGAACTGTGGCAAACTCTGCCGATCCAGAATTGGCTTGATCAGCCACTCCAGATTCTGCCCCGTCTCAAGACGTAACCAAAGCCAGTGACTCATCTGGGCGCATCCATTGTCTTACGAGACAGAAGGAGCCATATATATATATATAAAATATTTATTTATTTGTTTATTTATAAATATGGATTCTATTTATTCATCGTTCTCATGTTGAACTAACATAATTTCTATCTGATCATCAATTTAATTTAAAAAAAAACAAGATAAGATAAGATAATTGTATCGGTACAATCAAATTGAAATTCATTTGTAGACGTCAGCATTACTACTACACAATAACAATAATGGCATAGTTGTAAATACAAACGCCATAATACACACAATCGTACAAGAAGTAAATTTTTATGTATATTTAATGATAATACATTCAAAAATAATCTACCATTTCAGCAGAAGTCACCTTGACATTGTTCAGAGATTTGATAACGAATTTCACATATGTTTATTGAACGTTAGCCAAGAGGTAAACATGTAAGTGTATGTGTGTGAGAGAGTGGTTTGTTGTGGTGGTTAGTGTTGATTGGATTGGATCACTCTGAAACTAGATATCTTACCACTGATGAGATCGACTTATCAATTGCTAGATAAAATCTTTCTCTTTTCCTATGTTATGCTGTGATGTGTGCTCAGATTGCCCTCACGGTGGTCCCGATAATTAGTGCCGAACCCCGCCACTTTCTCCCATCCTCCTAGGGGTTTGGGCCGAGACCACTCGTTATAGAAGGCCTAGCAACTGACCTGCGACGTCGCAACCTGTGGGCTGTTGAGACCAATAGCTCGTCGCCACGTCGTACAGGCCTGTGACGTGGAAAACACGCTATTGGTCTAAAGTGTCCAAAGGTTGTGACGTTGCACGTCAATGCTCAGGCATTCTATAACGAGTGGTCTCGTTTAAGCTAAGGCGTAATAATCTTCACTTCTGAAGGAAAGTCTGAGACTTTAGAATCTATTAAGTCAGTCAGTGTCAGCGTGACCTTTACAAAAATTCAAAGTGTTTTATTTATTTATTTTTTAACTAAGTAAAAAAAAAAGGTTCCCTTTCAGATATTGAGATCTATAGGCTAGATGATGTCAGCGGTATCTTTGGCCAACTTTTAACGAACAAGGTATCATGTGGCCAGCACAACGACCAACCACCTTTACTCTCCATAACTTAAGCCAGGTACCCATTGGAGCTGGGTGGACTCAGAGGTGCTAAAAAAAATCCCGAAATTCAAAATCCCAGTCTTCACCGAGATTGGGAAGCCAAACGCCTAACCACTCAGCCACTGCGTCCCACTGTTGTTAATTAAATTAATACTATATTTCAAAAATGAATGTTCCTTGACAACTTTATAGCCTACATAACTCCATAAGGAATCAAAAAGTTTAGCATCATATTTATTCTGTTCCAAGCCTCAGCCTATCTTCTCGTCAAGTTCAATGTGTCTGAAGCAGAGACGGACTGTGTGTCAAAGCTGGCCCTGACCTTACTATACAATTCGTCCAACATATTCCATGCCAGTCTTCATTGCTCATAGCATGTAAAAATTAATAATGCATCGAGAACTGAACAGATGTTTGCGTATCATCTTGTACCGCTTCATCTTGCAGTTGTCAGTCAGGGGGAGAACATAATCTCCCCTTATAAAGGAAAATATAAATAAAAAATAATAAATATAAATATATTAGAAAATACTATAAAATTTTGTTGTTACGAGCAGATGAGACTCCAAAACAAACAGCGTGAGTGTTTGTTTGTTTTTTGTTGTTTTTTTTACAAATCAAATTAAAATGTTATTTAACTTTAGTTGTGCAAATATTAGAATATGCATCCCCTGTTTGGGATCCCTCGACTCAAGAAAACATAAAGAAACTAGAACAAATACAAAACAGAGCAGTGAGATTTATAACAAACGAATATTCTCATTTGACTAGAGTGACACCATAAGTAAAATCACTAAACTGAGAGACACTTCAGGACAGAAGAACAAAAAGTAAAGTAGCTGTAACACATAAAACACTACACCAGAACTTACAAATACAAAAAAAAAACCTAATGAAATACTCAGAAAGACACAAGGATAGAGGCACATTTCTTATCCCATACGCTTGAAAAAATTCGTACAAGTGCTCCTTCTTCCATAGTGCCATTTGAGAATTGAATGGGTAGCCTGAATCAGCCAGGAAAACCATCGACATGACAGAGTTTTAAGTAATTGATTAACATGCATGACTAGATTGACACAAAAAATTTGTAGGACATAATTATCTTCTTTTTTTTAAGTAGCGTCTGTAATATATAAGATAAGATTATGAGGACTTTAATGTTGATTCAACAAATTATTAATAATATGTCAATCATAACCTCGTTTACATCACTTCATTGTCGGATCCTTCCCTGTCTTCCTCTTTCAACACGCGTTCGCACCATTCCACATTCACACTATGCTGCGCACGTAACACTTGTACAAGCAGTCCATTTGGTGGCGGTCCCACCGGCCTAATGGGTACCAGCCCACCGGGCATTTGCCCGAATGCCCATATAGTCAGCCCGCTTCTGGTCTCGGGCACAAATCCGAGCACTCATTCAAGAGAAGTGGTTAAAATCCTGGGAGGAATCCGATAGACCACGTGGTGTCTGGCAGTACATGCGTCACCCAGATCGCGACGATCCATGGTGGCGACTGAGGAGGTCAGAGCAGACAATTATTGCGCAGTGCAGGACGGAACACTGTCCTATTGGGGCAAATTTTTCCCGATTCCGCCTGAACTTTGACTCACGATGCCGTCACTGTGGAGAGAGCGTCGAAATAATCTCGCAAGTATTGTACGAGTGTCCCCAGCGAGCTAAGGGGGGACCTGTCTGAGCAGTCACTCGACTTGTATGGTAGCTACGAGGCATTAAGCTGAACGGCTAAGTTTCTTGCCAGAGCACTACGGGAGGATTGAGTCCTTCCTGCTCTGTTTTTTCAATAGGAATTCATCTCAGGTCTCGGGCCTAGCAATCATTCTCGCGATACTTAATGTGTTCCAAGCCTCGGCTAAGCTAATCTTCCTATTCATAAATAAGCGAAAGTTATAAAACTAAACGAAGCGTGGTTGCCAATGGCGTATTTTGACGTTGGGTGACAGTCAGTTAGCGATTTATGTCAGATGTGTAATCTCGGTATCTGTGTGTGATTGTGTTTAATTTTTTCCTTTTCAATGTGACTATAAAAAGGAAAGGGAAAAAATGTTTCGATTCATTGAATCTTAACTTGGTCAAATGCACTCAAGCGTGACAACGTTCGTCTTATTACTATGAGTAATAGTCTCGCATCGACTCATTTCTAATAAGCTTCCTGCCTCATATAATGGGGAGTGGTGTCCAAGACCAGTCGATAATGATTGATTACATCCAAACCCTAACCTCCTGAAGGACGACGGGATATGGCAGCGGGCAGGATGCGAACCGGAGACTTTCGAACCCAGTAAATGACAACCCAGAGTTCACGCCCCCAATACTGGTATCCATTTTAAGGCCTTGTTAGATATTGGTCATAATGTGCTGTTGATTTTTCGGCGTTGATGTGTATGTCGTACGCTGCGGAAGTCTTGTCTCTGCGCATTATCATGTCAGCTAGCTCCTTTTCTGTCACTGTCAGACCATCTACAATCTAAGTCGTCCGCAAAGCGCAAGTTAGTTACTATTCTTCCACCCATGCTTTGTGTTACCTTGAAGAGCATCCTTCATTATCCATTTACAGAAGAGATTGAAAAATGTTGGTGAAAGCAAGCAGCCCTGTCTTACTCCAACTGTGGATTTAAACCAGTGCCCAATGTTATTGTTGAAGTACACTGCACTTGTGGCCTGGTGCCCTGGTCATAAAGTTTCTGAATGGCTGCCTTGTCGTGCGGTTTGCGCGCTGGACTGTCGTTTGGATTTATCGATGGTCCGGACTCAAACCCTGCCCGTTCCCATCCACTGTCGCCCTGTGGGAGGGCTGGACTAGGAAGTAAACTATCTTCAACTATCTGGGAGGGCTGGACTAGGAAGTAAACTATCTTCAACTCTGAAGGAACATTCGAAACATACAAAACATTTTACAAACATTTTAATTCAATAGTTTAATTATATATTTGTATTTTCCATTGTCGCCCAGAGTATTCCATTCAAGACTCTGTCGAAAGCCTTCTTGAAATCATGAAAGAGATTTGGTTGATGTTGAAGGTAATTCTCTCAGAGTATCCTTAAGTTTAAGATTTGTGCTGTAAAAAAAGATAATAGTATAATAATAATTTTAAGGCTTGTCTTCGAGTCCGAAGATTAATGAGGAATGCAGTATTTCCCCTGACCACGCAGCCCCAGCTATGACTTACATATTTTGCCACATCCAAAGCAAGCATAACATTGTCGGCCGGTGTTCGATTAATGATTTTCTTTTCGCCGTTTGCGTCTGTCCTCGGCAGCGGATTTTCCTTTGGTCTGAAATGTGTATCCCGCAGCATTTTTGAGTGACCTCCAGCTGTCTCGTTCTGAAGCCACATGCAGCCAGGTGCTCTCTTCTACGTTAGCTAAAGCAAGTTAGCGCCTAAGCTGGTCTTTGAAGCGTTTCCGTGAGGCACCTCTGTTACATCGACCACCTTTTAGCTCACACAAAAAAAAAAGACTGCTTTTGGCATACGTTCATCCCCCATACTGTCAAAGACACACTAAAACAACCAGAGTCTCAATGAACACATACTGTCAAAGACACACTAAAACAACCAGAGTCTCAATGAACACATTGATTTTATTAGTCCTCTCTTCGTCTCTTTTACTCCAGCCATCTTGTTTTGAGTCTGACCCACTTTCACACACCGTCCTGACTTACACACTTTTTTGTTGCTGCTCACTCAACCATGTACAATGAAGGTCAACTGGTCATACACAAGAACACACACTGCGCTACTAACTACTAAAAAAACATACACTATTAAGCATACGGGAAACGTGCCCTGCCCAACGTAATTGTCCGACCTTCTTATCTTATATAATACAGACGTTACTTGAAAAAAAAGAAGATGATTACGTCCTACGCGTCATGCATTTAGTCATGCATATTAACCAATGACTTAAATTCTGCCAAATTAGGCTAGTTGTCACAATTTTTAAATTTTGATGTTTTAAACATATTTAGAATTCATTGATTCTCACCAAACTTAGCATGTTGCAACTTAAACATTTAGACAACTAGAGCAAATAAAATTAACTTTATCTCTTTACTTATCAGAGTTATACAACAGAAATGTGGTTGGGTTAAGGTTGTGACATCTTGCCCCACACCGGGGTAAGTTGACACATGGCATGGGGTACAATGTCACACATTTAAAAAATCGCCATATCTTGCTTTGTCTAAAAGAAATAACATATTTAGTCAATGCTTTGTTCTTGTAGTAGTTTCCTTGACTTGTGGTCGTGAAAGAATTATATTTATGTGGAAATTCTTAAATGTTTTGGACCTAACATGGAAAGCTGTAGGTTTTTCTTTAAAATAATGATTATTTTTTTCTATATAATTTTTTAAAATATCTGTTCACTTCTCCCTGCAATGCACCCACCTCCAACCTATCTAAATAGTAAGACTAGAGAACTTTTTTCCAAAACTAATTGTTGTGCTTGGAGGACAGATATTGTCTGTATGTTGATGCTGGGCATAACCTTTCTAAACAGCATTTTTAGGGAGAAAGTCGCTTAACACTGTTTAGGTAGCATCCATAAAAAAGAAATAAAAAACCAAATAGTTATTAATAAACAGATATTAATATTAAAATTTGTTTCAAAATGCTTAATCTTCATTGGGGCAAATTGTCACAACTGTGACAAATTACCCCAACCTGTGTGACAACTTGCCCCACAACAAAATTTCAGAACATTTATTTTAATAACATTTTACTGGGTCGAGCTTTAAGAAAAATACTAATTTCAATGTGTAACTAATACATAGAGACATGAAACAATGTAATGTTGGACAATCATTTCAACAGTATAAGTGTTTTACAACAAAATTACGCAAAAATAAAATTCCACTTTCAGAACAGTCAAAACAATGATTCCTGATAACTTTGAAATGTGAAAAGGTATCAGCTTCATTTTATAACTATTACTATCTGTATTTGTTTCCGTAAACATCTCAAATGTAGTTTCGCATTTTTTGATAGCGCATCAAATTATACCAATATACGGATATAGTGTTTGTGACAACTTACACTTGTGACATTTCGCCCCATCTTCCCCATCTACTGGTTTTCCTAGCTCAGGCAACCCATTCCATCTTCTAATAGCGCTAGGGAAGAAAGAGCATTTGTACAAATTTGTCCTAGCATATTGAACAATGAATATGCTTTTATCTTTGTGTCTTTCTGAGTATTTTATTAAATTTTGTATTTGAAGATTATGGTTCAGTGTTTTGTGTATAATTGCTACTTTACTTTTAAGTCTCGAAGGCTTTCTAAATGCAGTGATTTAACTAAAGGTGTTACTCTAGTCAAATGTGAATACCGGGTATTCGTTTGTTATGAATCTCACTGCTCTATTTTGTGTCTGTTCCAGTTTCTTAATGTTTTCTTGAGTTGAGGGGTCCCAAACAGAGGATGCATATTCTATTATTGGCCTAACCAAGGTTAAATAACATTTTAGCTTGATGTTCTTAATTTCTTTTAATAAACCCTAATGCTTTGTTTGGTTGTTAGATAGTTTCATCAATTTAGGGATTCAATGACAGTTTTTCATTTATTATAACACCTAGGTATTTTGCGTTTTTAGTCTGTGTTGCTGGTTTACCATGAATAAGATAAGGGAAATTAATTTGTTTTAGTTTTTTTGTTACTCTTAATAACTGACATTTTTCTGAGTGGAAAGAAATATGCTCCAATTTGATTCCGATTTCTGTAATTCATCTAATTCTCTTTGTAAAATTTCTGTATCATGTGTTGGTTTTATTGTTCTATATATTATGCTATCGTCTGCAAATAATCTGACTTTTATTCCTGAACTAATGCAATTTTGTAAATCATTTATGTAAAGTATATAAAAGAAGTCCCTCTATACTGTCCATACCGGCGTTCGCAAGGACATCGCTGTTTTAGTGCGGTCTTGCCACCGTATTTCCATGATGGACCGCAAGCATCTATGGTGAAAGCGTTCAAGTAGTCTTAGTTGCTTTCTGTATAATTACCCATGTCTTAGATCCATATAGAAGGGTATTTTATAGTATATAGGCCTATAACATAAGCAAGAATGAGCTCTATTTGGGCTTTTTTAATACCCCCCTAAAAAAGAATATTGAAAAAAATGCATAAGTTTAAAATAAATTTCAAAATCTTTTAAGTCATTAATATATCTAGATCTAATTATTCTAATATTGAAAAAGTAGACCGTGGATCTAGATGACTGTTATGTCTGATGTCCATTGTTATATTTAGTCTTTAGATCTAGATATCTAGATATAGATATTGAAACTTGTTTCTGGATACGTGACATAGCAAGGAGCGCATGCGCGAGAACCTAATTCCTGTCTCCCCACTAATATTTGTTTTCATTTCTGCACTCGCGAGAAACGGACGTTGAATCATTGCTCGACTAAGCCTAGATTAGTGAATTCGCTAGCTCGAATTTATCCAGACGTGAGCATCTTTGGATAACCACGATGCCTCAGCTAGGTGCTTTTGGGAGTGACCTCAAGTAAGCATATTCATTGTCATATATTGTTAGAAGATCTATTTCTTGACAGTTGTCTGATTTGTGTACAGGACACACTGACACAGGTACACATACACAATACACTTAATTGTCTTAATACAGTCACTGTGACATACACTAGACTACAGTGATACACTGATTATGACTGATACAGCCAGTACAGGAAAGAAAAAAAAAGCTTGTTTTGTTGCAAAGTCAGAGTGCCAGATCATGCAGATGGCAAGATCTTATTCTTATGAAACTTATGAAAAGAAAAGCCTTCAAAAGGATATTTTATTATTTTTGAATGTTTATCTTTTCAATCTCTATGTTACATGTATTATATTAGTATTAGTGACTAGTCTCTATGACTATCAACATAAGTTTATAAGATCAAGTGATCTATACCGAATCTAGATCTATAACTAAATCTAGAGTACTTTATTTATTCCGGACATTACATGAATCCGAACACTCGCAGTTTTTTGTGGTCATTACATCTTTATTTTGATATTTAATATGAAACTAGCATGCTGTGTAATATGCGAATCCATTTTCCAATTATTCTGACCTAATTTCCTTTCATTTAGCTGTCTTTTTAATTTCAAAAAGCCAGTTTTGGACATCAATGTTAATGATCTTATATAATATTTGTTTGTTTGTTGTTGTTTTTTTATAGGGAATAAATGGGCAAATGTTAGGAGTGAGCTTGGTACATTGAATGAAGTTAAATGCCTAGATCTAGATTTATATAGAGAGAATATAGAGGATTCAGCTATTTAGGCAAGAATGGCTATCCTAACCTGTACTATACTACAAAAGATCATCTGTATTAGAAATGTATTAAATGAATAAACAAAAAACACAAATATTCAACACACATCTAATCATGCAAACATAAGATAAGGAAAAGGGCAAAGTTGACACACATAATTTGCCAGGTCCTCATAATCCAAATGTGACCCAGATACAGTGGAGAAGGGAAGTTTAAAAAGTTGGCAAAGTAACAATGAATCACTAACTTTAGTGTATATACCTGGTGTAAAGCATATTAGAGGAAGCATTTTGAAGATTGCATATATATATATTTTTATTTAATCTATGCTGTGTTGGCAAAGATTTACAGGCCCACTTTAGCCTAAAAAAATCTTGCTTTGCTAAATTTGACTTACCCCAATGCAAGTAATCATGATTCAGATATGTTTAAAAGGAACTAGACTTTTCAAATCTGTGTTTAATAATTATTTTATTTGTGCAAATATAAGAGGGGTGGGAAAGTATTTTAAAAAACTGTGACCTAGAAATAATTATGTCTTTGCTATTGTCATTAACAAACAACACTGTAAGTAAATGTATTCTCCTTTTTGTAATGTGGTTACAATTAAAGCAACTTATAGCAACTAGGTTTAGTTTTCCTTGTAGAAACAACTCATTTTAATTCCAGACATTCTACTAGGTAGTTCCTTTTAAACATATCTGAATCATGATTACTTGCATTGGGGTAAGTCAAATTTAGCAAAGCAAGATTTTTTTAGGCTAAAGATCATGTGAAACACAACTAATAGGACTAATTGATGATTTTTCAAAAGGTTTAGATAATAGTGAACAAATAGATGCTATCTTACTAGATTTTTCCAAGGCTTTTGACAAAGTTCACCACCATAGTTTGCTTAAAAAATTAAAATATTTCGGCATTAATGGTCCACTGCATCAGTGGATTAAAGATTTTCTGATAGGGAGAGAACAAACTGTAATAATAAATGGCTCTAAATGTACACCAATAACAGTAAACTCAGGTGTACCTCAAGGAACAGTCTTGGGTCCACTACTATTTTTAATTTACATAAATGATTTACCAAATTGCATTAGTTCAGGAACAAAAGTCAGATTATTTGCAGACGATTGCATAATATATAGAACAATAAAAACAAAACAAGACACACATATTTTACAAAGAGAATTAGATGAATTACAGAAATGGGAATCAAATTGGAGCATGACTTTCCACCCAGAAAAATGTCAGTTGTTAAGAGTAACAAAAAAACTAAAACAAATTAATTCCACTTATCTTATTCATGGCAAACCAGTAACACAGACTAAAAACTCAAAATACCTAGGTGTTATAATAAATGAAAAACTGTCATGGAATCCACATACTGATGAAACTATAAAAAAATCCAACAAAGCATTAGGGTTTATTAAAAGAAATTTCTATAAATCAAATAAGAACATAAAACTAAAATGTTATTTAACCTTGGTTAGGCCAATAATAGAATATGCATCCACCGTTTGGGACCCCCTCAACTCAAGAAAACATTAAGAAACTGGAACAAACACAAAATAGAGCAGTGAGATTCATAACAAACGAATATTCACATTTGACTAGGGTAACACCATTAGTAAAATCACTAAATTTAGAAAGCCTTCAGGACAGAAGACTCAAAAGTAAAGTAGCAATTATACATAAAACACTGAACCATAATCTTCAAATACAAAAACAAAATTTAATAAAATACTCTGAAAGACACAAAAATAAAGGCACATTCCTCGTCCCATATGCTAGGACAAATTTGTACAAATACTCCTTCTTCCCTAGTGCTATTAGAGCATGGAATGGGTTGCCTGAGCTAGCCAGAAAAACCAGTGACTTGGCAGAATTTAAGTCATTGGTTAATATGCATGACTAAATGCATGACGCGTAGGACGTAATCATCTTCTTTTTTGAAGTAACGTCTGTATTATATAAGATAAGATACTCAATAACAATATACAGCATGTTACATTGCCTGGTCAATCCTCACAAGTCATAAAAAGTCAATATAAACACACACACAGCTAGTCAGTGAAACAGTTGCTCTTATAACCTGTATAGTTTTAGAGGAGTTGTTTTGACAATACATAAAACATTATTTTTTATAATAGTAGGGACTTTGTAGGAGGCACAGGTGCTGAGCGGTAAAGCGCTTGGCTTCCGAACTGGATCTTTGGGTCCACCCAGAGCTAATGGGTACCTGACATTAGTTGGGGAAAAGTAAAGGCGGTAGGGCGTTGTGCTAGCTACATGACACCCTTGTTAACCATGGACCACATAAACAGATGACCTTTACATCATCTGCCCTATAGATCACAACATCTGAAAGGGCAACTTTTGACTTAGTGTCTCTTGAATTGCTCTGCATTGGAAAAAAAAATGCCTCTATCTACCATCTATCTTAAATCTTTATGGACAAAGTATGTCTTTATAATTTAAGTTGAAGCTTATATATTTTGTTTTAAACATTATTATTGTAGGTTTTTTTTTTTTTTTATTTAATCAATTAAACCAATAAATAAAGCAGTATGATGCTTTCCTATTACCATTTCATGCAAATAAAAATAAATAAAGTAATAAAATGTCAACACTTGCTAAGACACCTTATCATGTGACACAAAAGAAAATCCTAATTTATTGACAGTTTAAAGAATAAGCCACCTCTTTTTACCTTTAAATTAGGGATATTTCAGCATAATAAAAACAATTTTTGCTTATTGCTTTCTTTTTATTTACACTTTTTATTGCATTGTTTGACATGTAGACATGTGGACTATCTAGAAATGTTGTTTGTGTTAAGATTTGTCTGTCACATTTTATTTTGAGCTATTTACATTCATAGTAACAGACTAACACAATTTTATTTAGGTTAGACTGGTCATAATTTTTTTTTTTAATCTGAAATTTATGGACATAGATTTACTTATGAAAAGTCACTTAAAAACTGATCAATCTGTTCAAGGGATTTCACAAACTTTGTTGTAAAGATATTTAGAGAGCCCATCACTTTAGTTTAACTTGAAAAGATCTTAAGCAGTGGCTTGGCAATTGATAGGAAGCATTGGCTTTGCAATTGATTGGGGTTAAATGTAAATGAGATTTTATCAGATCACATTTTGGTGTTTATTTCTTAAATTAAAAAAATAGCCTCAGTGCTTCTTGTCAGTTATATTTAGCAATAGCAATGCCTTTTTGTTATTGCTAAGTCTTAGATTTAGTGCAGTGTTTTACCTTAAGATTCCTTTTCACTAAATAGATTTAAAAATATAAATTATATGTTTATTTATTTATATATAAATCTATCTTGGCAAAGTGAAAAGGAATCCTAAGATATATATAGCTCCTCTTTCGTGATTGAAGATGAGCACATTTCTCATAATCTATGAACTAAAAGATGACTGTAAAGTCCAATCCTTGCTTTTAAAAGCTGGCCGTGTGCTTGGCATGGGTAGGTTTAGTCAGTTGCAGATAGGCCTGCTTCTTCTCTCAGCCTTTTGTTGGTTGGGCGTTCTTTCACCCTGGCTACTCTTCTTGCTTCAATTCTTGAGACTCTGAGATTCACTGCTTCATGCCATAAGGAGCAATCGAGAGCTTGTTCTTCCCAGCCATGAATGTCGATATCGAACATAAAACAGTTGCACCGGATAGTATACTTACATTTATTGTCAATAAGTATTATCCCTTGGAAAACTAGTAATTTTCTTGTTTTTTTTTTACAATTGCATGTATATATTCTACATTTGACAAAAAAGTTACACGGATTAGTTTGTAATATTTGTTAATAAATGCTAATCACCAATGAATGATAAAGCGTAAATAGAAAGAGAATTGATAGTGGATTTTTTTTCTTTTAATGCTAAAAGCTCACAATAGCAAAATAATGTCATTGGAAGCATGGTTATAATCTAAATGTTAGCAGGTTAAACAAATCTTAATAACTTGCTATTTTTAAACTTTGTTTTCCCTTATCTTTCAGGTTATTCTGTGTTATTCAACTATCATTATAAGCTCAGGACTGCCTGAGTATTCATCTAGTAAACTGGCAGTCCTTTATGGAAAACTAATGAAGTATAACTGCACTAAACTCTGTATTTAAACCAAGTTAGGATTATATGTCTGTGGCTGTAGTGTTTAAGATTTCTCGTCAACAACTTCACCAAAATCCAGCTATTCATAGTTACTTTCTTTGTGGACTCAGTGAAATATTAAAATCATCTTGAAATTATATATTTAACAAAAATGGAAAGCTTGAAGGATGATCACAGTGACCATAGTAACATTAGTAGTGACCTGAACAGCGACGATGAAGGGGATCATGTCATGCTCTTCCCAATCACAGACGTGGATGTGGATGCCTCTTGTGAGTCCCTGGCAGATCAGCGGAGCTCTGTACATCACAGAGAGCGACGTGAAAGTGAGGATGAGCCAGTGAAAGCTTTTATAACTCTCAGAGAAAGAAGGCTTTTGAAGGTAACATATATATATTTATGAGATGAATTTCTTTTTAGAGTTTCATTTATAAATACCTAATATGTGTATTTGAGATTGGGCTAGTTTTGTTTGTTTTTTTATGACTATTATTTTAAAAAAAAAACAGTAATGAGTTTCATGAAGATAATCTATTTTTACTTAGATCTATATACTTGGTTTTCACAAATAGGCATACTCCAATGTGTTGCCTGATAGCAACTTAAAGCCTCTGGCCATTTCTAAGGCAAGAGAGATACAGTCTGCCACAAGTGTAACGGGTATTAAACAGAAGACTCAGATTAAGTTGAAACCCAAGTTTGAGAGAATCATGAAGAAGTTACGTAAAGGAGTTGACCAGTGGGAGAAGTATCATCTGGACGACATTGAAACTGAGCTGGCAATCAGACATCGTTATAATCCCCGCCGAAAGTCATGGGCACAGGACCATGTTCTAGTGAAGATGGAAAAAAAGGTATCCTACTCAAATCTTGATCTATATTAATTACATAATATGTATTTATGCTAATTATATTTTTCAAAAGTTGTTCTTATATAGATTAGCTCATATTTGTTATCTATTTAAAGTTATAGTTAACTTCTTATTCTCTCTCTAACACTTGCACACTGGCAGTTCAAATATCAATTTCAAAACACTATAAGTAGAATAGGCAACTTTCCCATCCTGGAGTGTCTGTCTCTTGCTACAATGCATTAAATTGCTAAGTCAGCGCCATCTATCCACAATGACAGCTCTGTAAACAATTGTTGCTGTTATAAATATTGTTTTAGGGAAATGCGTGATGGGAGTTGACAGTGTTAGTTGTTTTTTTAGTATTGTGCCCTTGAACCAATCTAGTATATACCATCTTTTATTGATAAATAAACTAACTTTGTATTCACTATTTTAAATCTTACATTTATTCAAGAAACTAATGTGATTCTTATTTCCTTCCACAGCCTTTTACCAGAGGGGCTATGAGGCAGTGCTTCAGAGTGTAAGTAACTAAAACTGTTATATCAAGTTTTCTACTATCTAAAACCTTGTCATGTTTCTATCTCTGGTATTGTAACTTTGTGAATCCCTATGACAGGAAGAAGAAGCATTCCTCTGTGTGCAACTCCACCTATGGACTAGATAAGAATGCCAGTAATTATGTGGCCAAGAGTTACATTGAGGTGGTAGACAGGGATGTTTACTTTCAAGATGTGAGGCTTCAAATGGATGCCAAGCTGTGGGGGGAAGAGTACAATAGACACAATCCACCAAAAAAGGTATTTTCTTGCTGACACTATATTTGTTTTTTTAAACGTTAACTTATCTTGTGGCAAAGAGGTAACACATTTGTAATATGAAATATTTTTTTTTACAAAGCTTTTTTCAACTCTGTCTGTCTCTCGGTCTGTCTGGTAAAAAGTTTGAGCATGTTTTTTTTCTCCCATTTTCCATTCTCGAATCGAGTTGAAACTTTGCACATATATGTCACCCCCCTATTTAAAAAAGAAAAATCTGATCCAGGAAACTACAGACCAGTATCACTTACCAGCATCACATGTAAAATCCTAGAACACATAATATGTAGCAACATCATAAACCACTTAGACAAACATAATGTCCTCACCCCATACTTAGGAAATATAGATCATGTGAAACACAACTAATAGGACTAATTGATGATTTTTCAAAAGGTTTAGATAATAGTGAACAAATAGATGCTATCTTACTAGATTTTTCCAAGGCTTTTGACAAAGTTCACCACCATAGTTTGCTTAAAAAATTAAAATATTTCGGCATTAATGGTCCACTGCATCAGTGGATTAAAGATTTTCTGATAGGGAGAGAACAAACTGTAATAATAAATGGCTCTAAATCAACACCAATAACTGTAAACTCAAGGAACAGTCTTGGGTCCACTACTATTTTTAATTTACATAAATGATTTACCAAATTGCATTAGTTCAGGAACAAAAGTCAGATTATTTGTAGACGATTGCATAATATATAGAACAATAAAAACAATACAAGACACAGATATTTTACAAAGAGAATTAGATGAATTACAGAAATGGGAATCAAATTGGAGCATGTCTTCCACCCAGAAAAATGTCAGTTGTTAAGAGTAACAAAAAAACTAAAACAAATTAATTCCACTTATCTTATTCATGGCAAACCAGTAACACAGACTAAAAACGCAAAATACCTAGGTGTTATAATAAATGAAAAACTGTCATGGAATCCACATATTGATGAAACTATAAAAAAATCAAACAAAGCATTAGGGTTTATTAAAAGAAATTTCTATAAATCAAATAAGAACATAAAACTAAAATGTTATTTAACCTTGGTTAGGCCAATAATAGAATATGCATCCACCGTTTGGGACCCCTCAACTCAAGAAAACATTAAGAAACTGGAACAAACACAAAATAGAGCAGTGAGATTCATAACAAACGAACATTCACATTTGACTAGAGTAACACCATTAGTAAAATCACTAAATTTAGGAAGCCTTCAGGACAGAAGACTCATAAGTAAAGTAGCAATTATACATAAAACACTGAACCATAATCTTCAAATACAAAAACAAAATCTAATAAAATACTCTGAAAGACACAAAAATAAAGGAACATTCCTCGTCCCATATGCTAGGACAAATTTGTACAAATACTCCTTCTTCCCTAGTGCTATTAGAGCATGGAATGGGTTGCCTGAGCTAGCCAGAAAAACCAGTGACTTGGCAGAATTTAAGTCATTGGTTACTATGCATGACTAAATGCATGACGCATAGGTCATAATCATCTTCTTTTTTGAAGTAATGTCTGTATTATATAAGATAAGATAAGATATTCATTGTACCTTACTAGACATAATTCAATAAAGACAATTAAACAATTAGTTAATTAATTATTGCTTATTTCCTTGTGTTGTGTGTTTTTCTTCAGGTGGATATCTTCCAGATGTATGTGTTGGAGTTTCCTGATCGTCCTGGGAAGCCACTTTTCCATTTAGAACATTACATAGAGGGGGAGTACATCAAGTATAATTCTAACTCTGGCTTTGTGGAAGAGAATCTTAGGCTTACACCACAGGTACATTTGCTCTGATTGTCTACTGTTGTGTCAACACTTGCCTTTATAACACTTAAGAAGGAAGAATGTTTCATTTTTACTAACATATGGTATGAATACATTTTTATATTGGACATAACTTTAAAACAAAAAAGTACATTTAATGTGCTGAATATGACTTGGAAGTGGAAGTTTGGGAACTTCAAATAGAAATAATTATTGCGCCCTATCCCAGATCTCTTGCAGGACAGTAGGGGATGAAATTGGACAGTGTCCACACTCTTAGACTATTGTAAAGAGTCTAAAGTGTAGCCAGGCAGTCATCCAAATATGTATTTTGTGGTACAGTTATTTGTAAATCATCTGAAATGCATTCAAAATCTTTACAAACTCCAAAAAATTTTAGCTATAATTACAATTTACTTAATCTCATTTCAGGCATTCAGCCACTTCACCTTTGAGCGGTCTGGTCATCAACTGATAGTAGTGGACATCCAAGGTGTTGGAGACTTGTACACTGACCCACAGATACACACAGCCAATGGCAAGGACTACAATGAGGGAAATCTGGGCCCCAAAGGGATGGCCCTGTTTTTTCATTCTCACATCTGTAACTCCATCTGTGAAAGTTTAGATCTCAGCTCATTTGATCTCTCGTCCTCAGAGATTGCCACTTGCAAGGATTTTATTGAAAAACAGGTATGTCTGTTGTATTTGATTTCACACTATTATAAAAAGTAATATTTGATATGACTCACCCTTATTTATCTGAAAACTTATGAAGTTTTAGTCTGCTTGACAACTATGTATATAGTACAAAGACTGTGCTGTTACTTATTGATATATAATGTTTGTAAGCAACCTCAAGCACATTTGACCTGAAAACTTATGAAGTTTTAGTCTGCTTGACAACTATGTATAAAGACTGCTGAATGTTTTACTTCATTGTTGGAAAGTAAAAATGTTACTTAAATGATATGTAAAGTTTGTTAGCAACCCCAAGCAAATTTTACCCAACCACTCAATCTTAACTTCCTATATATAAGTTGGCAAAAAACTAGTCAACATCAATTAGATCTGCTCTTTGAAATTGTTCAAAGAACAGTATAATTAATTTATTAAGATGTTAAGATAACTTAAGTTATGCATTCTTGTCTTTCTCAAAATTCAAAACAATAAATCAGCATTAATTTGTTGTACAGAAATTTAACCAGTTGACTCAACTGCGTGGCAGTGATGACTCGTGTATCTCTGCATCTCCCATGGACACATTTGACTTGACTGAAATTCTTGGCAGACAGCGTTCATCAGAATCAACAACCTCGGCTGATGATGATTCCTCTGCACCTCTGAGCCCCAGCAGCGAAGATGAACCAATGTCTGTTGACAGCCCACTTGGACACATCAGAACTAGAATCCGCTGGCAGAGTGAGTCTGAGCAAGAATCTCTCACTGCTGTAAGTGTTCTCCCCTTCTTATAAATGATGCACTAATGAAATAAACTTCAATGTAATGAAATAAGCTTTCATTCAATTGTTGTTTTTTTATTTAACTTAGATATTTGGAACATTAGCTTGATTAAAATATTTGTACAGGACAGACCCCCTTATCAATTTAAAAAAAAAAACACTGATCTATATGAATGGGTTTTTTTTAATCCAGAAGAAAAAAAAGATGTTTTATTGTACTGTTTATCTATGAAATTAGATTATATTAAATATTTTCAGCAGTTTTGTATGAAACTATGGAAATAATCATTGTTTTTCATTTGTATGTTATTTAGGAAGAAGAGAAAAGAGCTTTCAGTGAAGCTCAAGCATTGAGGACACGACCATCGTGTGTTTCTCATGAGCTAGACTTGAGAAGATTAGCCAATAGCATTCGTATTGGGGATTCTGTTCTTGGACAGGTAAACACTTAAAAAAAGGTGCATTGTAAATTTTAAAAAAAAATCCTTATTCATCAGAGCAGTGCAACAATACTACCTAGTTTGTTAGAAACGAAATGTAAGGCTGGGAGATTGAAAGGGTATGCAGTGTACCTTTTACTGTTGCAGTGGCCATCTTTTAATAAGAAAGCTCTATGACTGACCTACGGCCTTTCCCTTACAACTCTTGTTACCATTACAAAATCTTTCCTTTCTATATACTTAAGGTGTGTTTTTGGTTTGAATTTCATCGAAACCATTGTTTGGTTTACTAGATTTGAATCATTTATTATCTTCATAGATCCATCATGAAATGGCTAAGTATCATGAAATTGGGCGTTTCTCTCTCCAAGAGGATGTGATTGACTGGGAATCAGCTCTTTACCATGAGGAGCATGCTGCACAGCTGGGTGTTCTTGAAGCTATTATCACCATGGCTAAACTGTACCTTGGCTTGCAGAGAGATATGTTTGTCAACTGTACAGTACAGGTGAGACAATATCTTTTTTATATACTTTATGCAGGGACATATTTAATGGCAATATCTACACTCAATTGCTTGTGTTATACAGCAAGATAAAACTATTTTCTTTATAAGTTTCTAATTATTCAGTAATAAAAACAATAATGCAGCTTGATCACTTTATCATTTTCAATATATTATAAATGACAGGAATATAATATACTATAGAAGACGGAATATATTTTATTCTTCACACATATAAAGCCTAATAATCTTAGTGAAAATGTGAAAACATATAATGTCCAAATGTGGAGTTTTTTGTTTATATTTTTTTTTTTTTACTCTCAAAAGAAGCCACTGGGTGGTATGTAGTCATTTAGATGATTTCAGTTTGAGTTAAGTTCCAGATAAGCTGCTAATAAATTTTTCTTTTTATCTATTTAAAATCCCCTTCAAAACTTGCAACGATATGGTGCAACAATGCTATCAAATAATGCCCACGAGTTGTGTTATCACCAACTCCAGTGCTAGTTAATTGTTTTATTGTATATCCTCAGCAATCCCAGCAGATGATAGATTTGGGCATTGACTATATGGTACAAGCAGCTGAGGCTGGGGATAGAAATGCTATGATATTTATGGCCAGAGCTTTTGAAACTGGGGAAAACCTTGGTACTAAAAGGTAGGCTGAATAGTCATTACTACATTGCTATTTATTGTTGTATAGATTGTGACATTTCTACAAATTGGTATTAGGTTATGATTTTGGCAATGATACATTTGAATAATTGCAAAATGATGTATCAGTACTACAACTGACAATAATTACATTTTGTGTGATTTTCTTAGTATTACAAAAATGTTCAAATTCAGCTGAAAGACCATATCTTACATATTATGTTTAGTTGTTTATAACCCTTCATCTAATTCAGAGCAAATATAGCTAATAGTAAAGAAGGAACTAAATTAATAATTCAGATAATAACTGGGCATTGGTCAGGTTCACTGAACATTTTTCCAGCTTTAATTCTATTGCTCAATGTGTACTTTAGGTCAATCTCTTGGGAAGATGCAGTTCACTATTATCAGTTGGCCATTGAAAGGAATGACCACGATGAAGGGGGTGAGTTTGATTCCACCATGGCAGACCCTGTCCATCAATTATTGGCTCAGCAGGCAGAAATGTACAGATCTGGCGGACATGGCTTGGATAAGGATCCCCAGAAAGCTGGTGAGCGTACTTTAATATTGGGATTTCAAATCAATAGCTAGTATTTGTTTTGACTGATATTGGGTAACAGATGTTGACCTTGTGAGTCAACATGTATTTACAACTTTTCTAATGTGATTGAACTGACAATAGAAGAATAAGATAGTAGGACACATTTGTTTTTTTAAACACCCTGCAATCCTATTGATTGTAATTTTATAGTGACAAGCATTTAACTTAAAAGATCTGTATAATTGGCAAAAGTATACGTTTTGTCTTAAAAAGAATCAGCCAAAAAACCAATGACTTAGCAAAGAGTTTTAAGACATTGATTAACATGCTTTTCTAGATTGACACATGAAATGCGTAGGTTGTAATTATTTTCTTTTTTGAAGTAACGTCTGTAATAAATTAAGATAAGAATATTTTGATAAGTTGTTTGGAGGTATGGTGGCTGAGTGGTAAAGAGCTTGAGGGTCCCTTTGTTCGAGTCCTGGTGAAGACTGGGATTTTTAAGGCGCCTCTGAGTTCAGCCAGCTCTTATGGGTACCTGACATTAGTTGGGAAAAGTAAAGGCAGTTGGTCGTTGTGCTGGCCACATGACACCCTCATTAACTGGGGGCCTTTACATCTTCTGCTTTATAGACTGCATAGTCTGAAAGAGGAACTTTGCTTTTACTTTACTGTTCCTTCATTCATGACAGAGATTTATTAATGTTTTCATTTGTCAATAAATCAGTTAATTCAAATCAGAAAAATTGTGTCCATTTAAAAAAAAAACCTGTTTTATTCATTTTCAGGAGATCTGTACAATGAAGCAGCAGAGGCAGCAACAGCTGCTATGAAAGGCCGCCTGGCAAACAAGTATTTTATGTTAGCTGAAGAATGCTATGGGGAAATGGAGGAAATAGAATAGTGCTAGTGTCTGATGGGACAGATCTGTCAAGTGAGGTAGCCATTCCTTGTTAGCTGTGAATAGGAAATGTGGCTCTTTCAATATAGGTTCATCGGAATGATCTCAGTCAGCATCACTTCATTTATATTTATCTTTAACAGTACTCAGTTGGTCAAGGTTGATACCCTCATTGTGATGTTTAAACAAAATTTACAATACAAAAAAATCTTTTAAAAAAAATGATTGGGTGTGTCAGAAGTACTAAGCAACTTTGTTTTGGTAGCTGTTTATTGCTATGCATTCCCTCATACTCTTTATATTTATCTGAAACCTTGTCATTTGTATGCTATAAACGAGTTATTTCAGTGCCTTTGGTCATGTACGATGGGGTGCATGTTCTCTGCAAAAAATGTTTTTGTTACCAATGTTTTACCATTTCAACAAAGATCAAATGAAACAAACCTCAATCCTAATTGTTTGAATTGAACACATTCTCAATTACTTTCTGCTCAAGGAACGTTTTCTCACCCTTTTTTTGTTTTTTTTTTATAAAAAATTTTTTTTTGTAATTAAAAAATGTCAGATGTTTTGATTGGAGCACTGAAATTCTCCTCATGTCTAGCTTTTGTTAGTAGCCTACATTATTTACATTGGTATTGCTGCACCCGTGGCTGACTTAGGGCACTGACCTTAAATCTCTTTTCATTTGAATCTGTTAATCTTCCCGTTTGAAGGGATGTCTGTAATTTATAAGAAACAGAGAAAGAAATACGGATTATCTGTATGAAGTTTCATGAGTTTTTTGTAAATGGTTTTGATTCCTAAGACTTTTGTGAGTTATTGTGTTTTAGTACTTTTCTTGACGATTAAAAACTAGTTCATTTTACATTTAGTCTTATTTGATGATTTTCATTTAATTCAAAACTGTTTGGCATTATTATTAAGAATTTCTTGAAACTAATACTTGTTTAAAAAATGTGTGTTTCTGGCAAAGCATTTTGTTTTTCCTATTAACATGTTTCTTGACATTTAGGATTTCTAATTGAGGTTTTATTGTTTCACACGAGTTGCATGTGAGAACTTGATCCATTTACAATTTTAAAACATATTGCTGTGGTTTAAAGCTGGTTTTCTACTTTGTATACCAATTAACTTTTTTTTTTATTGCCATAATTTCAATTTGTACTTTTATAAAAACTTATTGTCACTATCATAGCGCAATAATAACATCATTTACAAATCAAAAGTAGATGAAGATAAAATAATTTTATTGGTGTAATTGGACTAATTGTCCACCTGAGCATTAACTGTACAATAGTAGTGGTATTTAGTAGAATTAGAAAAATACTTTTCACCTGAACTATGTTTTTGTGGCACTATTGCTCAGTCCAGTAACAGAACTTATTTTACATTTATGTTTAGACCTCATTTATCACAGATGCCATAGTTGTGTTTTTTTATTTTTTTGTTATTTATCTCATTCATAATAAACAAACAAAAAAAATGTATATATCTCCTTCTCTTTATGCTTATACCAATTTATGCAATTTTTATTATTTTGTCTTTGTTTCCTATTTTGTTGTAGTTATGCATAGCTCAATTGAATTTCTATGCATAGTTCTCTATTTCGTTCTAAATATTTTTTTAGCTTTGTGATAAGTTACTTAGAGTTTACTTTGATCGTTTTCATTTTTATTTCATTCTATTCAACTTCACAATAATAAGAATTCATTTTTTTTTTTTCTCGCACTTTTCTAAGGTTATCTGTGATAAATCGAAATGATATTTTCAAAGTCCACTTACCTTGAAGGATTTGTCTCAGAATTATTACACATGATTGAATTATGGCATAAAAAAAAATCACCTTCCATAATAATAAAAATCTCTTGATATATTCATCTTTCTATATTCTGTATATCTCTTCATGAAACAAAAAATTCTTTATTTTGTTATCTTTTTTTATTATGTAAATACTGTTGAACATTGTAAAGTTTGTACATAGATTGACTAAGCTACCATTGTTAACACTTGTCTCACACCTACAGTAGCTAGAGAAGCAGCAGGAACCCTGTTTGAAATTTAAATTAACAGTAAAGAAAAAAATTAATGCTTTTATAAATTTATTTTTTTTAATTTATGATGTAGTTAAATCGAGACCAGTGACATGGCAATGAGCTATTGGTCTAAACTGTTCACAGGTTGCGAGGTCATGGTTCAGTGTTGAGGTCTACTATAAAGATTGGTGTTAAACTCATTACATTTTGGTGGGGTTTTTTTTAGCCAAATTATGTGAAATTTTTTAAAAACCTAAACCATGTAATAAATTTTAATTGGGGGGGGGGGGGGGGGGAATTAATATATTTTTGTATTAATTATTTAAGATTTGTCTATAACTATTCCATGATTGGGCCTAACATGAAATAAAGAATCTGGGGGGCTTACTTCTTTGCAGTGTATTGTTTGTTGTGCGATGATTTCATTTTATCTTGCTTTTTTTGCATCTTTCTGTTTTAATTTTTAGTTCCAGCTTTGCCATCCATCACTTTGGCACTAAAGCCTATAGCTATAGCTTCTGTTGTTATTAAAAGGGTTCAAACTATTTGGCATACCACATTGATCTGTCCCAAAGATGATTTCCTTCCATTTGATTGCTAATTTTATGGCTTAAGAATCAAATCTTTTCCATTTGTAGTTTAGTTTTTGTATGTGGTTTATGGGATTTTCTTGTCATTTCAGATGAATAATGAAATCATTGAGTGTGACTATTTTTTTTTTATCTCAGCTCTAAGGTGTTCCATGTTTTGTAATGATGCAATATATATGTTGGTGTGGTGTATTCATTCCGGTGATTTCTTAGCACTAGTGGCACTGTTAAGTTTAACTGGGGCGGCTGGGAGGTATCCTCGCTCAACAGGGCTGGTACCATCCTTACTCCGCCACCTTATAATTATTTGTGGATGATTTTATTGTATTGTTTATATAGTAAATAGTATTATTGTATTTCCACTTCCGAGCCCATCACTACAACAGAGACAAGAGAAACTTTTGTTTTGTAGGATTGATGTTTGGTTTTGGTAACTTTAAGTTTCTTCCATAATAAATAGTATTCTGTTGGTCTGTTTTTATTACACATTCAAATGTATGGATTCACATTATATTTAAACATCTTCATTCTTTTCTTGTTACATGTCTTAAATTTTGGCTAGATGTGTTATCATTTGAAACAAACTTTTTCCTTTCATTTCAGTTACAACTTTTACTTGCATATATCGTCACTAAGTATTATCACATGGAAAATTAGTAATTTCCTATTTCCAAAAAATTTAAATAAGGGGCTTTTTGCAATCTGTGTTTTTTGTGGTTGTTTTTTTATGTATTTTTTTTTTATTTAAGTTAGCATTTTCTTTAAAAGAATTCAATCTATATTGTCAAGATGTTGTCAAGATGTAGTCTTAGTGATAGAAAAGATTAGAGAGAAAATATTTTGAGGACATGTAAAATAGATTCTCTTCTATCGAATAATTATCTTTTCACTAATGACATGACAAAATTGCATGGAAAATTTGTTGTTGTTGTAACCGACTTGACTGCAGCATAATTAACTAGTGTTGCACAATATGAATGTGAACAAATCAGTTACTAGATCAATAGTTGGAAGAAACTGAAAGCTGGGAGATAAAATGAATTTAGGTTGTAGGTGATCTAAATATAACAATGCTTCCTGACAGGTTTTTACATAGCTGTCTATATTTATATACCGTTGCTTTTTTTTTTTTTGTATGGTGTTAGTTCTCAGTCATCTGAAGTCAACTTGAAACTTATGACTTTATTAACTAATTTGTTTTTGTTTTTTCATTTTTTTTTTTTTTTAGTGTTATTGAGTTTCTTGTTGTTGTTTTTTTTTTCTTTCAACCTTCCATTCTGATATAGGCCTGTGCTTTCTTTTCATTGGTTTCCAGCAGGTGATTAAAGTTGTATCATTGGATGGACTGAAATGCCATTATAACTAAAACCCCCCTTTCAAAGTGTCAGTTAATTGTGTAATCCTGGCTTATCTGTTTTGTTTTTTTGTTATTACAAAACTCATATTAACTCACTCTGTCTTGTGAAAGGTTTGTACACGATATTTCTCACACACCTAATGTCAGATAAAGCTGAAATTTTGCACAATTATTTCTTTTTATCCGACAAAAACAAAATTCGAATGAAAACAATTAACCGATTAGCTAATTAACAATTGGTAATTAATTGTTTTGTTTGTTATTGAGCAAGGGAAAGAAATTGTACTTAACAGATGTGGTATAAGTTGAATTAGTCCCCTTTATACTTTGCAGAAAGAAATAGGTTGTCGCCCTAAAATTTGAAGCTAACAATAGATTACCATAAAACTTTGTGTTTTCATAAGCCATTCACTGGCACAGTGGTTAGTATTTTTGCTTGAGGAGGCTTGAGTCCTCAAGTTCGAATTCAGGTCTTTTTTTAATATTTTTTTTTTTTTTAATAAATGCATTTTAAAAGTGATCACAGTAACATTCACACAGATACCCCCTTCTTTCTCCCCCCACAACTTTCCCAACTGGTCCAGACAAGTGATAGCATCAAAGCATAGTGAGAACTCTAAAAGCATGAAATTGGGTTAAACAAAAACAATTGGTAAAAATATTTCTTATCTCACAAATGTATTATTGCTAGTCTAGATCTATTATAAATTTAATGACATGGCTGATCCAAACTAACTGATGCAATTACACTCAATAGATGCTTTGTGTTGTTTTTTTTAAAGTATTTTTTTATTTTCTTGTTTTTCTTTGATAAATGTTTACTTTGTAGTATGTTAACAATCTTTAAAGTGATTTTTTTTTTCTTACCCTGTTCTGTGAAAGGCCTAAAGTTTGCTTTTTTAAATCAAAGCTCATTTCTTTATTTGTGATTGAATTGATTTGAAACCACAAATATATTATAATCAAAGACATTTTTTCATTTAAGTCTAACCTTTTGCTTTTAATTATTTTATGGTAATTTTATATTCAATATTTTATTGCCCGCTTCTAGTTTTTGTTAAAAACATCAACACTGGTTAGCTATTCTGTTGTTGTTTCTAGAGAACTGATGAAACTGAAATGAATCATTTCGTCAGGCTTTGTTGTTTCAGCTTTTTGTGTGTTCTAAAAAAATCCAACCAAAAACTCTGGCATTGGGCTGGCATACTTATGGTATTAGGGTTGTCAAATGTGAAGTTTTTGTTACTTTTTATTTTGATTCTTAATTGAAACCATTTAATCTTTAACCCTTTCTTCATTTTTATCTCATTCACATTGACTTTTGTTGTTTTTTTTTCTGCATGGTATTTACTAGCTACATAATCAATATATACATTGAAGCCAATCAGCTTGAATGTTTTCCCCCTACAATGTTACATCCCACATCATGAGTTGACTGACTTTCTAATCCAATAAATGGCATCTCTCCAATGGTGTTAGTGTTCATTTGAAGTTGACATCAATGTTTGTTAACTTTTCTATTTACACTGTATATTTTTTTAATTTTTTGTTTGTTTCTTAATTGTTTATTTCTGAAATAAAGGTTGGATTTATTTCACTTGCATTGGTTTCAGTTTGTTTGTTTTTTTCAAACTGTGTTTCTGTCTTTAAGTAGAATTACGTTTTGAAACAGTGTTTGTGTATCTAGCCATGTATTTTTAAAAGTCTAGGGTGGTGTGTTTGTGTATCTAGCCATGTATTTTTAAAAGTCTAGGGTGGTGTGTTTGTGTATCTAGCCATGTATTTTTAAAAGTCTAGGGTGGTGTGTTTGTGTATCTAGCCATGTATTTTTAAAAGTCTAGGGTGGTGTGTTTGTGTATCTAGCCATGTATTTTTAAAAGTCTAGGGTGGTGTGTTTGTGTATTTAGCCATGTATTTTTAAAAGTCTAGGGTGGTGTGTTTGTGTATCTAGCCATGTATTTTTAAAAGTCTAGGGTGGTGTGTTTGGAATTTTTGTATGTTCAGAATCTTTGTGGTGATATGTTTGTATCCCTAATTATAAAAACAAAACATAATTTTGAAGCTTTGACCTAATTTTTGTTCTAATGATAGACCTTTAGATCTAGACCTTGAAGAAAATGTCCATCAATATCAATTTATTAAACTCTTGAATAAAACTAACTTGCGGAAAGACGTATATCCCGTTTAAGATATTTTCTCGTTCTCTTGCCAAATTTTTTTTTTTTTGTTGTAATTTTTAACTTTTGAGAAATGGTAACGATCAAACTAGAGTTTTCCCAATGTGGCCGACGAGCTAGTAATTATTTACCCAACAATTTAGATCTTCAGGTAACTAAAATATCTATTTTTCAAAAATCGTTAGAGCTGCTTTTGAGATCCGTGTCCAGGTTCCACCCAGACCCAGGTACGCTGTTCTGCCTCATCGTGGCACCTGGGTGGAAACGGCTACTTGAGGGGATAGCAAGGCTAAATGAATGACGAAGCATAACTCCCGTGGGGATGCCCACGGGTAGACGAGAGTTTACCCCTTACACGGGCGGGGTTGTAAAAAAAGTCCCCACGAACACGTCCCACATCCATGCGCCGTTCCTCAAAGGACCGTTACATAAATGGCGAGTCCCCCACGGTTAGCTTGGTATAACGAAGGAAAATGACGGAGGCTCCCGGTGTCCTCGGCCTTCGGCCATGAGCGGCGAATCATGCGTCGGGGGCCAAAGGCATTGGAAACAGCAATGTTTTACATAGGCATTGACTTGGGTCGCTCTCAAACAGAACTGTGCGTTCACACAGCTTGTTTTTTTTTTTTTTTACTGTTTCGGCTGGACGACCAAACAGGTTTTTTTTCAAACTTAGAGCTCGAAGAGCCTTCGGCTCATCTCTTTTGGACATCAACAAGGTTCCACCCAGAAGGTTTTTCCAAGATAAGTTTCCACGACATTATGAGATAAACAGAGTTTTTTTTTTTTTAAAATCATTTCAAACAAAAAGTTAGATAAAACAAAACCAAAAATAATAAAAGTTCATTTTTCTATAAGGTCGAAATTTTCTTTTCAAAAAAAAGAAATACCCATAGACACAGTCTTTTTGAGCAGCCCCTTGTTTGCAATCCTTATGCTTTTAGGCCTATAAGCTTGGCTGAAGAAAGGAAAAAAAAAGGGAGGGGGGTGGGGTGGAGTCAACTATAAACAGCTTTGCTAACAACGTCAACACCTAGAAGGGGAACATCAATGTTTCATTTCTGGGGCGTTTCATGTCGCCTCATCTCATGGGAAAATATCAATGTTGAGTTCAATTGACTCTCACACTTATTTTAATCCTACATGCTTTGGTCTGTTAGGCTCGTCAATGTCAGGGGACAACTTTTTAATCTCTGCACCTGACAGCGTCCACTGCTCTAGGTGCTGTATTGAAAACTAGCTGACGTCGTGATGTCCCTGTTTTACCGTCAGTGTGTGTTCATTAAGGCGAGCCCCAGCGAAAGATATAGTATTGAGGATGATATTTAGCACTGGCTTTAAAACAAAGCTTATATCAACTCACTCTTGTCTATCTGGTAAAAACTTTGTAGGCCACGCGTTATTTCTCCCACACCCATTCTCGGATCAAGTTGAAAATTTTGTTCAATTATTCATTGGCATAGACAAGACATTAATCAATACAAAAAATAACCAATTAGTAAATTTATTACTGATAACTTATTCATTTATTTGATACTAACAAGGGAAATTAAACCTTTAGTATTTACATATATGCTAAATATCTAGGGTTTCGTCCCCTTGGATACTTGAACACGTTATTTCTCCGAAATCAATTCTCGAATCAAGGTGAAACTTTAAATATTACTTATTGTACCAAAAAAAAAAACATGAATCTATTTTTAATAATAACGAATTAGCCAATTAATTATTGGTAAGTAATTATTTTTTTTTGATATTGAATATGAGAAATAACTAATACATTAATGAGATATAGTTTTAAGTGAGGCGCTCTTTCCCTTAGATAATTGACAAAGTTTATATCAGTTCACTGTGTCTGGTACAAATTTTGTACGCGTTATTCTCCCCCATTTCCCAGTCTCGAATCAAGTTGAAACTTTGCACAATTATTCATTGCCGATGACAACACATGAATCAATAACAAAATCGATCAATTAGTCGTAATTAATTAATTATGGAGACAGTATTTGCTGATTCAGAATAGTAGGGCCTAATTGGACCATAGCGCACTGAGAGTGCTAGTACCATGAAAGTTGTGCTAAACAGAAACAATTACAAACACCAATAGGCAGGAGGGCGAACTAGTGAAAAAAAAAATCAGGAACAGTTGCACCCCGACAAACAAGCGATTTCTCGACACACTGTAACTAGATTTTTATTTGTTTCCAGAATACGAAATAGCTGCTTGAATCAGTTTTGTCCTTAGGCATAGGCAAACTAGGCAGCCGCTTAAGTCCTCCGATTGGTGGGGACTTCACACAGGACCCAAAACAATTTTTTAGAGAAGAAATAGCGAAACTTGTGCCCAGTTTTATTATTTTTAATAAATTGCGTTTTTTTTTTTTCACTTTTTATTTTTGATTTTTCTATTTCATTTGGGACCACCAAATCACTTAATCTATAGCAGGGGTTCTAAACCTGTGGGTCGCGACCCCTTTGGGGGTCGATTGACGATATGCCCGGGGTCGCCAAAAACCATCGAAAAAATGAATTGTTATTGTCTATTCTTCTATTGCTGTATGTGTGAGCGGGGGGGGGGGGGTCGCAGATGAATGGGGGATTGTAAAAAGGGGTCACCGAGCATAAAAGGTTGAGAACCGCTGATCTAGAGCCTCCTATTACATAAGGCCGGCCCTTATATGTTTCCCAATTCATCACAACATGTCAATATAGGCCTACTCTTGTTTGAAAATTCGAAGATACCTTATAGCCGATTCCAACATGAGCCCTATTCTTGCTAAATCTTGCCTAGTGCCGGCCCTGATTGTCGACTGGTAGGCCTAAATGCCATAAAGCTAGTAATAATAACATCTAAATCTAGCCTAGCCAGCAAGGGCAAATATTATGTACAGAAAATATTGTTGTAACCCAGCCTTGCACCAGTGCTTGAGGTGCGCACCAGGGCACTAGTGAAGGGAAAAACAAGAAGGACTGTTGGAGAGCCGGCTAGAAGTCATGGGAGTCTGAACAGTCTGGTGCTGAGTGCTGTCCTGTGTAATACTTGGAAACTGTTTGGGAGACCTGGAGCGACACTGGGAAGTGTGTCGGTGGTCTGTTCTGTGTTCTGGTATAAATAAGTAGGACTCTTAGAACTTAGACATATTAATCACTTTGACTTTATAGCAGAAGTCCAAGTCTAACTAGTTCCTATTACCCGTACCATTTGTCGATGCTTATCATAAATAAATACATCGTTTATTCTTGTCACCCTGTCTTTCGTTGAGTGCCTGCCTTACAACAATATTTTAGTGATTGTCTCCCTGCCCCATTATGTCCAGATTTGGCCAATGATGCTGTTTACTGTTAAAATTGACTTACTCCTCGATCAGCTTAAATAAAAAAAATCTTTAAAAAAAATGAAAAGAAAAAACATATTTTATTCTAAAAATATATTTGACAGGTCCAAGTTTACATTTATATATTTTTTTAATTATAATAGTAAAAAAAAAAATCTGGGATTTTAAAGTGCAATTAGTGTTGAATTTAGCAGTCCATTAACTTTCTGTCTCTGTTGTTGACTTTCTAGGAGGACTGACTAAAGGGATTGAGTCTACTAGTGATTCACCTGACAAAGATTTCTGATCTAGATCTTGAAATCAAGATCTACATTAAAAAAAAATCTTTTAATAAAGGGTACTAGAAAATGCGTTTATATTTCATCTTGCTTATCTTGTTGGTTGTTATTGTCTGTTTAACCGAGGCCGACAAAAAAAGTAGAAGGCGAAAGAAGCCAAAAATTGATGGATTAGAACTTGATGTGGATGACAACAATAAAGCAAATGAGAAAGATGATGATGTAAACAGCAATGACGATGACACAAAAGACATGGATAATAGATCTCGATATTCCAAAAAGTACAGGAAAAATAAATACAGCAAGAAAGGCAAGGTATGCATAATAGTTAAGTTAAAGTTAATAAATAAATTTAACTATATTTAATTGATCTACCGATCTATCATTTCTAACTAGTTCTATTATAATCTATAAGTTATAAGGATATTTTTGAATGTTTATCTTTTCAATGTTGATTTCCTTTTGGCTGACACTCTTTTGCTATCAACATTTATAAGATCAAGCCTCTTTACTATATAGATCTAGAGTAGTTTATTTATTCTGGACATATTACATGAATCCGTACAACTTGCTGTTTTGTGGTCATTACAAAATTAAACATCAACATCACATTACAGTAGATCCCTGGACACATTGGCGACATGGGAAATGAAAGGGCAGATAAGCTTTCAAAGGCAGGATCATCTATGGAACAACCAGATAGACCTGTTAACTACCTCACCTTAAGATCAATCTTAATCAACAAAATGAACATGCCTAACAAAATGGACAGTATTAACTTCCTCACCCGCAAAGAGCAATCTACAATCTTCCAACTAAGGACAGGACACACACCTCTGTTAAATTACCATCTCAATAAAATAAATCCCATACAACTCCCCCTTTGTAGACACTGCACCCACCCTTATGAAACCGTAAACCATATCCTTTTTGAATGCCCCTTCCTAATCCACCTTAGACGGAACCTACTACCACTCCAGCCCAACAGAACCAACACCCTGTATGGCAGTGCTGAACAACTGAAGAAAACAGCACACTTTTTTTCCTTGGCACAGTCTGCAAAAGAGCTGACAGCTCAGCAGCAAAAAGCTGGCTAGAAGAAGAAGGAAGAAGTGGCCATTACATCTTTATTTTGATGTATTTAATATGAAACTAGTGCTCTGTATAATGTGCTTGTCCATTTTCCAATGATTCTAACCCAAATTCCTTCCCTTTAGCTGTCTTTTTATGTAAGAAAAAAGAATTTCAAATTTGTAAGTCAGGTTGTTTTTTTTCCTATGTTACCAGGATGACTTTACCTCTTCCTAGGGTTAATACTATATTTTTTGGTTGGCTAAGTCTATGCTAATGAACCGGACAACATTTATTCTGTTTTTGGAGCTGATTTATTTGATTCATGAGCCAAGTTGTTTGATGTCATAATAAAAAGTAGAAATCACAGTATATAGATGAAACAAAGTACTCAGTAGAAATCACAGTATCTAGATGAAACAAAGTACTAAGTAGAAATCACAGTATCTAGATGAAACAAAGTACTAAGTAGAAATCACAGTATCTAGATGAAACAAAGTACTAAGTAGAAATCACAGTATCTAGATGAAACAAAGTACTAAGTAGAAATCACAGTATCTAGATGAAACAAAGTACTAAGTAGAAATCACAGTATATAGATGAAACAAAGTACTCAGTAGAAATCACAGTATCTAGATGAAACAAAGTACTAAGTAGAAATCACAGTATCTAGATGAAACAAAGTACTAAGTAGAAATCACAGTATATAGATGAAACAAAGTACTCAGTAGAAATCACAGTATATAGATGAAACAAAGTACTCAGTAGAAATCACAGTATATAGATGAAACAAAGTACTAAGTAGAAATCACAGTATCTAGATGAAACAAAGTACTCAGTAGAAATCACAGTATATAGATGAAACAAAGTACTCAGTAGAAATCACAGTATATAGATGAAACAAAGTACTCAGTAGAAATCACAGTATATAGATGAAACAAAGTACTCAGTAGAAATCACAGTATATAGATGAAACAAAGTACTCAGTAGAAATCACAGTATATAGATGAAACAAAGTACTAAGTACAAATCACAGTAAATAGATCTAATTACACTACAGACTGAATGATTATTAAAATAAAATTACATCTGACTGACATAAACAAAGTTTGACCCTGATAAGCACACTTGTCTCCCATTTGTAGTATTCAGATAGACTTTCCTAGAAGTCTAAGTGGCATTCAAATTTTCTCAGGAGATTCATTCATGCTTGTCAGTCAAACAGCATCAAGGAAATAATGTTTTTCAAAAAATTCATTACCCCAACAACCAGTGGGTCAGAGTGTACATGGCAGATCATTTGAAGAATCTACCACATATGGAGGAGATGAAATACTTTCAATGGCCCAATGAAGAAAGGCTAGAAACTTTCATCACAACTGGTGATCTCTCGGACTGCCATTTAGCAGAAAGGGGAGCGTTAGAACTAGTGACTACCATGCATAATGAGCCACCCATGGAAACCAAACAGGCAGATAGTCTTCCTGACCAACTCCAAAACAATTCTTCAAAGCTTGAAAAACTCCCCTTTGTCAAACAAAGCTCTTGTTAACCTCAACAACAATAACAAGGAAATTGTTCTCTGATGGATCCTAGCAAACATTCAACTAGAAGGAAATGAAAAACCTTGCATACTAGACAAATAAACAAGAAATAATAAACTAAAACAGAAATTCCTCTCTAGCCAAAACAGGTAAAGAAAATTTAGAGTAAAATAAACCAAAAAATCTAGAGGTCCAAACATTATACTGGCTCCAAAGCATCCTTATAGAAGAAAAACTGTACCCAGTATAAAGAGCTGCCTGATCTTGAAACCACTGGGCAGTTATATCTCAGATATACGACTGGTTAAATCTGAACTCTCCAATTTGATAATGCAGAAGAAAAAGTGTTTATAGTATTTCCAAATTGGTGTTCAGTTGTACTAACTGAGTTTTAAAAAGTTTTGGATGTTCCTATAGAAATGAAGATTATTACATTTTATCCCAGCCCAGAATTCCTGCAGGAGAGCAGAGGATGGCAGTGGGCTGAGTTTGAAATTGCAACAGTTCAAAGTGCATACCACTTGACCAGCAGTCACACAATGGGACTAATTAATTTTGAAGCTTTGAGCCTTAGAAATGAGACATTTGGAATCATGTAGCATCAAGATATGAAGAGCTCTACAAGTGAAATCTGGCTATTAGATGGTTGCCATAAGATTTAATGAACTTCTTAAAACTGCATTACAAAAAAACACAACATGTAACATTTAATAGCAGCACTGAAGTACTTGAGGGCCACAGAAAACAGAAACAGATGACCTTTACATCATCTGCCTTATAGATCGCAAGGTCTGAAAGGGAAACTTTACTTTTACTTACTAGAGTACAATACTTATTGAGAGAAGCAAAGAAAATAGGGTTAAATAAAATAAGGCCATGTCTTGTGAATGGGATGTGTTACTTTAAGGCCATGTCTTGTTTATGTGATGTGTTACTTTGTTTAAGACCATGTCTTGTGAATGGGATGTGTTACTTTCTAAAATGACATGTTTCTTGTGTGTGTGTGTGTTTATTTCATATATGTGAATTCTGTTAGTGTTTGCACTATATTGTTATTGTTATAGTAGTAATATGCTGAGGTGGAAAGTTATAGTCAAACTGAATTTCCATTTGTTTGGATCAATAAAATTATCTTATCTTATATCTGAGAACATTAATTTCCCTACCTCTCTTTTCAGTTTGATCAGAAGAATCAAATGTCATGGCTAAACATCAAAAAAGGTAAATGTATTGATTTTTACCAATCTTGGGGATGTTTATATGCACCATCAAACTAGTAGTTGAGTTATCCCCCTCTGTGTTGGCCTCCTTCAGTCATAGAAGGACTATGGTTCATCTCGTAAAACACTTTTTCATGTGACTGGAGCCCTATTCTCAAGAAACATTTCCGTCCACATTTATCGTATCACAGTTTAAGGTGACATTTGCTTTTGTAGTAGAGAAGCAGCCATTTTTAGTTTGGCATGCTTTTGTTCCAGATCTGAGGCTAATGCTTTTTTGCTGTCCATAGCTTTCTTGGTCACAATCTCTCTCCACATAGTGCAGTCTAGGGCTATGTCTTCCCAGTAGTCAGCATCATTGTCCACTGCTTTGAGGTCCAGTTTGATTACATCCATATATCAGAGGTGGTGATGATCAGTTTTTCTTAAGCCAGAGTTGACCATAAAGGATGACTTTTGGGGTACGATTGCCCTCCATATGACAGACATGACCAAGCCATTTTAAGTTTTCTCATCCCCTAATAGAGTCTCATGAGTTCTTTTCCTTCTAGTGGTTGCCCTGTATGTTAGTTTAATGAGCTGTTTTCCCTTCTAAAAATGAGTGCCTTCACAACTTTAGTAATACAAATGTATTTATATTATCTTACTTAATCTCAAGAGTTATTTTCCTTCTAGTGATAACTATGATGCAATCTTCTGCCAGTTAAATGAGCTGTTTACCCTTCTAAAAAATTCCCAACTTTAATTATACAGCTTTATTTGTATTATCTTAGAGAATCTTATATCTGGATATAAACCCTTTAGGCTTATGTTCTATCTATAATTATTGAGATAAATGAAAACAATGTTTTGGTCTTGTTAAAATAGAACTTCATATCTTCTTTTACCTATCCCTTAGTCTGTTGGACCATTGGGGCACCACAGAAGATCTGTCGACCGTCTTTCTCCATTCCTCTTTGCTTTATGAAATGGTTAAATTTAGAAATAACAATGCCAAATAGTATTCTGCATAACATGACAAATTGTTGAAGTAAGCATGTTTGCCTTCAAACTCTATTTAGCTTTCAAAATGAAGATTTTTGATACTTGACAAATGAACAATTAATGATGATTATAAAGGAAGAAATAGGAAGAAGAAATTCTAAACTAATTCATGCTAAATATGTGGGTCTTTATTTTCTTGGACTCTAGGCTCAGACTGTGAGATCAAGTGTTCTAGGAAAAGTGTGTGTATCACTGGACCTATTGACGACAAACCTATCTGTGTTAGCAAGAAAGATTTAAAGAAGAGGTGAGTTTTTTCTTTTTTATTTTATAATTGTTAGGCCTACACAATAGATTTCAGAATATTTTAAACTGTCTCTAACCTTATTGTGTGGATATCAAGAACAATGAACTACAAACTATCATCACCCAAGTCTTATCTTGCTCAATATAAAATGTATGTTAAAGCCAGATTGCTTGTGATAACATTCAATTCAAGATCCATAAAAAAAATAATGCATAAGGTTCAGTAGGGTCTGCTATAACCTTCACATCTGTAAAACAACATAAACTGCCTATTAAATCTTATTTTTAAACAAATTGATATATATGCTTTCTTAATTGTTTTTTTTTTAAAATCAAAAGTGCATTTTTTCAGTAGACTGTTATATCTATGTTGACCTATACATACTATTATACTATTGAGGCATTCGGTTTGTTTCTATTATGGTACCATAATTAAAGTTATTTCTGTATCTAACAACTCAACAATCATATATTTAATTAATAACATAATAACTTATCTTCAAATAGGTATATATAATATTTTACTATACTACTGACTCTCTGAAACAAGACTTAAACAGGGACTAACTAAAAGAATTTCCTGTACCAGTAATCCTGTCTGCCCCTTTATGACCTCCTAATGCTCCTCTCCCCCTATCTTTATTGCATATGCAACTAGTGACTCCACACAGTCCTCCTCTTTATATATATATATATATAAATGACTTCTACTCCATTGTATGGATGTAACATTTCTAACAGCCAGCAGTGGCAGCAACAGACCATAAGTAGCAAACGCTTGTTAAAACAATGACTTTTTAATTTGTTTTCTAAGATACAGCAGTGTGATGGCTGAGTGTTCAAGTGCTCGGTTTCCAAACTGAGCAGTTTCGGATCCAAATCCATGTGAAGACTGGGATTTTTAGTTTCACAATCTTTAGGGTGTCTCTATGTCCTTCCAGCTCTAATGGGTACCTGACATGAGTTGGGGAAAAGTAAAGGTGGTTGGTTGTTGTGTTGGCCACATGTCACCTTTTTTTTAACCGTATGCCTCAGAAACAGATGATCTTTCCATCATTTGACCTATAGATCGCAAAGTTTGAAAGGGAACTACTTTTTTTTTTTTTACTTTTCTATGATATTCTTTTGACAAGTAATTTAACTTATCATATAAATGTTGCTAAGTAAAAAATATATATTTATCACTTCTCCCCTTTTTCAAAATCTCATCTCTATGCTTAGAATTAAACTAACATTTTAGAAATCCTTTTTTAAAAATAGTGTGTGTATGAAAAAAATTGGCATTTTCAATGTTAAAATAAATGGTAAATATTCAGGAGACCAAAAGTAGCGCAGGAAACTATTTTGAACATGATACAGGAAATGATAAAATAATAATTTAATTTATAGAGCGCTATTAACAAACAAAATATAGGCTCAAGGCGCTGTGCTGAAATCTGATTTTCAATATATTATTTTTAGTTTTTAAAGTTTTGAACATGACAGACAATCAAACAGACTTATCCTTTTTTTTTTGGGAAATCACAAAAAAAACACAATAATTACCCAGTATTTAAATTATTAAAACCTGTTTTTTTGTTTTATTAGTTTGAAACTGTTTCATCGCTATGAGAAGCAAGAAATGAAGGCTTGGAAAAAGTTTAAAAAGAATAAGTATGATCATACAGAGGCTGAGAAATACCCTGCCAGTGATGAAAAAATAGACATTGATGTTTCCACTGAGGTGACTGAGGTAGACAACGTGAAGACTGACATGCAGAAACCTGTCCTGGTTTGTAGTTTTATGGAGCAAAGAAAAATTATTAGTTTTATATTTTATTTAATTGGTAAATATTCAGATTATAAAATAATGTGCTTATGTTTTATTATTAACATTTATTTCAAAATACAATTGGGGCCATTAATTGATAACAGCAATGTCTTCGATTCTGAAGATTAAGGATGAATGCAGTGTTTCATAGGACTATGCAAACGCATCTGCTACCTGCTTATTTTTCCACATCCAATGCAGAGCTCTTGTCACCATGAGTCTATTTGAGTTTTCTTTTCATCTTTTTTGCCTCTCCTCGGCAAAGGCTTCTTTGGGCCTAGCTTTCTTTAACCCCATTAAAAGTCACATGTTTTGGTATTCTTGTCTTCCCAGAATTCCTTAGTTTTTTTAAATGTTCATTCTGCACAAGTTCTCCAAGATTTTGTCTCAAATTGTTATTGTTGCCAACTTGAAATCTGTATTTATGCCAGTACATTAGCTTACAATTCACCCCTTTCCTTCTTCTCTCTACCATCTCCTTCACTTCAACTGTTTGTTGCCAACTTGAAATCTGTATTTATGCCAGTACATTAGCTTACAATTCACCCCTTCCCTTCTTCTCTCTACCAGCTCCTTCACTTCAACTGTTTGTTGCCAACTTGAAATCTGTATTTATGCCAGTACATTAGCTTACAATTCACCCCTTCCCTTCTTCTCTCTACCAGCTCCTTCACTTCAACTGTTTGTTGCCAACTTGAAATCTGTATTTATGCCAGTACATTAGCTTACAATTCACCCCTTCCCTTCTTCTCTCTACCAGCTCCTTCACTTCAACTGTTTGTTGCCAATTTGAAATCTGTATTTATGCCAGTACATTAGCTTACAATTCACCCCTTCCCTTCTTCTCTCTACCAGCTCCTTCACATCAACTGTTTGTTGCCAACTTGAAATCTGTATTTATGCCCGTACATTAGCTTACAATTCACCCCTTCCCTTCTTCTCTCTACCAGCTCCTTCACTTCAACTGTTTGTTGCCAACTTGAAATCTGTATTTATGCCAGTACATTAGCTTACAATTCACCCCTTCCCTTCTTCTCTCTACCAGCTCCTTCACTTCAACTGTTTGTTGCCAACTTGAAATCTGTATTTATGCCAGTACATTAGCTTACAATTCACCCCTTCCCTTCTTCTCTCTACCAGCTCCTTCACTTCAACTGTTTGTTGCCAACTTGAAATCTGTATTTATGCCCGTACATTAGCTTACAATTCACCCCTTCCCTTCTTCTCTCTACCAGCTCCTTCATTTCAACTGTTTGTTGCCAACTTGAAATCTTTATTTATGCCCGTACATTAGCTTACAATTCACCCCTTCCCTTCTTCTCTCTACCAGCTCCTTCATTTCAACTGTTTGTTGCCAACTTGAAATCTGTATTTATGCCAGTACATTAGCTTACAATTCACCCCTTCCCTTCTTCTCTCTACCAGCTCCTTCACTTCAACTGTTTGTTGCCAACTTGAAATCTGTATTTATGCCAGTACATTAGCTTACAATTCACCCCTTCCCTTCTTCTCTCTACCAGCTCCTTCATTTCAACTGTTTGTTGCCAACTTGAAATCTGTATTTATGCCAGTACATTAGCTTACAATTCACCCCTTCCCTTCTTCTCTCTACCAGCTCCTTCACTTCAACTGTTTGTTGCCAACTTGAAATCTGTATTTATGCCAGTACATTAGCTTACAATTCACCCCTTCCCTTCTTCTCTCTACCAGCTCCTTCATTTCAACTGTTTGTTGCCAACTTGAAATCTGTATTTATGCCAGTACATTAGCTTACAATTCACCCCTTCCCTTCTTCTCTCTACCAGCTCCTTCACTTCAACTGTTTGTTGCCAACTTGAAATCTGTATTTATGCCAGTACATTAGCTTACAATTCACCCCTTCCCTTCTTCTCTCTACCAGCTCCTTCACTTCAACTGTTTGTTGCCAACTTGAAATCTGTATTTATGCCAGTACATTAGCTTACAATTCACCCCTTCCCTTCTTCTCTCTACCAGCTCCTTCATTTCAACTGTTTGTTGCCAACTTGAAATCTGTATTTATGCCAGTACATTAGCTTACAATTCACCCCTTCCCTTCTTCTCTCTACCATCTCCTTCACTTCAACTGTTTGTTGCCAACTTGAAATCTGTATTTATGCCAGTACATTAGCTTACAATTCACCCCTTCCCTTCTTCTCTCTACCATCTCCTTCACTTCAACTGTTTGTTGCCAACTTGAAATCTGTATTTATGCCAGTACATTAGCTTACAATTCACCCCTTCCCTTCTTCTCTCTACAAGCTCCTTCACTTCAACTGTTTGTTGCCAACTTGAAATCTGTATTTATGCCAGTACATTAGCTTACAATTCACCCCTTCCCTTCTTCTCTCTACCAGCTCCTTCACTTCAACTGTTTGTTGCCAACTTGAAATCTGTATTTATGCCAGTACATTAGCTTACAATTCACCCCTTCCCTTCTTCTCTCTACCATCTCCTTCACTTCAACTGTTTGTTGCCAACTTGAAATCTGTATTTATGCCAGTACATTAGCTTACAATTCACCCCTTCCCTTCTTCTCTCTACCAGCTCCTTCACTTCAACTGTTTGTTGCCAACTTGAAATCTGTATTTATGCCAGTACATTAGCTTACAATTCACCCCTTCCCTTCTTCTCTCTACCAGCTCCTTCACTTCAACTGTTTGTTGCCAACTTGAAATCTGTATTTATGCCCGTACATTAGCTTACAATTCACCCCTTCCCTTCTTCTCTCTACCAGCTCCTTCACTTCAACTGTTTGTTGCCAACTTGAAATCTGTATTTATGCCCGTACATTAGCTTACAATTCACCCCTTCCCTTCTTCTCTCTACCAGCTCCTTCACTTCAACAGTTTGTTGCCAACTTGAAATCTGTATTTATGCCAGTACATTAGCTTACAATTCACCCCTTCCCTTCTTCTCTCTACCAGCTCCTTCACTTCAACTGTTTGTTGCCAACTTGAAATCTGTATTTATGCCAGTACATTAGCTTACAATTCACCCCTTCCCTTCTTCTCTCTACCAGCTCCTTCACTTCAACTGTTTGTTGCCAACTTGAAATCTGTATTTATGCCCGTACATTAGCTTACAATTCACCCCTTCCCTTCTTCTCTCTACCAGCTCCTTCACTTCAACTGTTTGTTGCCAACTTGAAATCTGTATTTATGCCAGCACATTAGCTTACAATTCACCCCTTCCCTTCTTCTCTCTACCAGCTCCTTCATTTCAACTGTTTGTTATATAAAAAAAACAACTTTTCCCTATCATTCTAGCTTTGACATTTTTAAAAAATAGAATGTTATTGTGTATAAAAGTGTGACGTGTAGTTCTCCAGCAGATAAAATAAAATTCATACAGAACAATCTTTTGACAAAGTTTCATCAGATCCCTTGCCCTCACAAACTTGGTCCAAAACAAAAATGTTAAAGTTTGAGCACTTTGATGGATACAACTACATCATGTAACAACTTATTTCTCTTTGTTTCACAGACAGGCAAAGTGATACCAAATAGTGAAGAAAATGAAGGTAAAGTTGTTGTTTTTTTAACTTGGTGGTTCCAGAATCATACAATCTGTGCTTTGTTACAGAAAAAAAAAATTGATAACTTTTTTGTTTTAAATAGTCTTGTTAATTTTTTTATTTATTTATTTTTATTTTGTTCTTTTTTTTTATAACTTGTGGTCTGTCTTTCAAATCTTAATGTTGCTATTTAAATTAAAAGTGTTTTTAAAATATCATAAACACGTTTTGAAGACTGGGGGATTAATATGTAAAAGCATAGTAATAAGAAATTAACTAAAATATTTTCATTACTCTAGAAAATCTTGGATCTCTTGAGATTATTTTTACTAGACCATTAAATGTGTTATCCTTTTGGCTTCATATATCATATATATATAATATCATGTATGATACCGAATTCTTATATAGAATAGACTATAAATTGCTTGATCTTTCTGAAAATCTTTATTTCCATTAGAAAAACATTTTTTTTATTATGTAAAATTGTTCAAGAATCACCAATTTATATAAATTGTCTTAAAATATCATAAATTAGAAATATAAAACATATGCTGATAAAATACTCAAAAAGATCAAAACAAATTTCTGGCGCTATATGCTAAGAAAAACTTATGTAAGAACTCAATTGTTTGCTGGGCATAGAAAGCGTTTCCTGAATCAGCCAGGATAACAAATGACTTGAGTTTAAATATCTTTTTAATATGAATGACTAAATACATGGATAAACCCCGGAGGTAATATAATGTATTTATAAAAGGTAAGATATAATTAAAATTTGTCTAGTAGCTTAGTGGTTTGCTTGTTCAAGTCGACAGAAACTGCCTTCCAGATACACACCCCTAACTGGTCCACACACACACGTTTCTAAAAGCATGAAATTGAGCCAAACAAAAACAATTGATTAAAAATATTTCCAATCCAACAAATGTATTATTGTCATTATATCTATTCAAAATTAATAAATTAATTACATGATTGATTCAAAATAATTGATACAATTAATACAAGTTTTTTTTTTAAAGTAATTTTTATGTTTTATTTCTTCTTTTTGTTAACTTTTAGAGTACATCTTGAATAATTTTGTTGTTAAGTTAATTAGATTTCTTCTGAGCCTCAAAGCTTAGGAGATATTCTATACCCTTGATGTTCTGACTGATTTAAGCAGTCAGAATATGGCAGACTGCTTCTAAATTGTGTTTAAAAAACAACTTTATGTCAGAAGCTCTGCTTTGTAACCAATGTAACATGTGACACATTCAGTTGAGGACTGTAACACCCTGTTTGTTCTGTGTAATACAAGATATCTTTCAAGTTTTAACCCTTTTTTTTTATATAATTTCAAAAGCAGCCTGTACTAACAAGCAGTTTTCGCAAATGAGGACTCGGATGATGGGCTGGTTCCATTTGTTACATGGTCAAGATCACCAGGCCAGACAAATGCACGGGGGCAATATCAAACACTTTTACAAGCATGTGTCAGTCAAAAAGGAATTGAGAGAGTATGATGGTAAGTGAGGATAGAAAACTGTTTTCTGAATCTAGGAGACTCATTAATGGAGGAAGCTTGGAAAATAATCTCTCTTTGTGTAGGCTGATAGATCAATATAGATTGAAGAAATGTATCTTTTCAATTGTTAATTTTTACATTCCTTTGAGCCAGATGGTTTTATTGGTCAGTAGTTAACTGTTCTTTAATTGTCTGCTTTCTAGTACTGCTTTTATATATGTAGTCTCTATTAATATATATATATATGTGTCTTATTGTTATATTTAACAGTCAGATTGTCTTTCTAACCGATGCGAAAACAACCCTCCAAAGCTTGCAAAACTCTGATTCCTCTTATTTTAAAAAACCCTAGAAAATCACTTACAAAGCTCAACAACAACAGCAAAAAAACTGTTATTCAATGGATACCAGCTCTTATACAACTAGAAGGAAATGAGAAGGCTGACACACTCGCCAAGAGTGGGAGAACTAACTCACAAATAAACTCTGCACTCTATCCAGAAGAAATTAATTGTAGATAAAATAAATGAGAAATGGACGAGCTCCCATCCAAATCACAAGAAAGATGACGCTTACTATAAGCTATCCCGACAAGACCAACGTCTAATCTTTCGACTCAGGACCGGACACAACAGAATGCGACAACACATGTACCGGAAGCTCAAAATTGGAACCAGTGAAATCTGCCCATGTGGAGTATCACCAGAAAATGCCGACCATGTCCTCCAAAACTGCTCTCTTTGCCAAGAGGCCTGTATAAGACATTGGCCCCAAATACCCCAATAGAAAGAAAACTATATGGAGAGCTCCCTGATTTGGAAACCACTGCACAGTTTATCTCATGTATTGGTCTAGTCATCTGAACACTCCAACATAACAATGAGAACGATGAAGAAGAAGAAGCTATATTTAAGATTTAAAAAAAAAATCATTTTTAAAACATTTTGATTGAAGGGTAAAGAGTTTGTTTTTTTAACTGATGATATGATTTGGATTTTAAATCCTGGTGAAGGCTGTGATTTTTTTCTTGTATTTTAGGACACCCTTAGTTTATTCTATCAAGCTTTAATGGGTACCAGATGTTTTTTTTGGGGGGAAAGGGGGGGGGGGCGAAGTAATGTAGTTTGTCTTTTCCTGATTACATGAAAGGAAATCTTTCAATTCTTCCTTTACACTTATTTGCAAGTTTTAAAGTGTTTGTTGATGTTGATCTTCTGACCAGGTCACAAATGTGAGTGTCTGAAGTCTGCCATGTGGCAGTTCCATCAGATGGATAAGAATGTGGATGACAAGCTGAACTACACAGAGATGTCAATCCTCGAAGAGAACAGCATGGAACCATGCATGAAGCTCTACCTTTCATCCTGTGATCATGACGGAGACTCACATCTGTCAAGCAATGAGTGGTGCTGCTGTTTTAGTAATGTTGGTAAGTTTTTCAATATATAGATAGGCAACAGTAATTTATGCTTGGCACTAAAAAAAAGGTCTTTCTAGCTTTACTATTTTGCCGGGAGTCACCTCTACTGGTGGACAACTAGTTTCGCCGGGAGTTGCAGATTGTGGGTTGTTTCGTTAACCCATGCACAGCTAGTTTTTAAATAGCTATTTATACCTTTACAAACTTTGACCTAAGAGAGCAATAGTGATGTTATTTTTAGGTGTTTATTTTGTATCTATAGCATCCCGGGCATGCTACCCTGCCTCATAGTGGCGCCCAGATGGAAACAATCGTAGGGGTAAACGGTTAGGCTTAAGGGTAGCAAAACAAGACTCCAGTGGGGGTGCGAGAGCATCCTCATTGCACTGTGCGGAGTTGTAAAAAAGCTCCCACAACCTTGTCACAATCCAGGCGCCGTTCCGCAAGGGGCTGTTACATAAATGGTGTATCCTGCACGGTTAGCCTGGTTTAGAAAACGCTGCCTCTGGCTGCGAGTCTGACACCTCGCCAGACAGAACAGTGTACACTGTTCTCATTCAGGCCAGTGAAAGGGAGCTCTTGTTCACTTTTGCTGGCCTGGAGTTCCAAGAGCCGAAGGCTCAACTCTACCTGACAGTTTCAAGAAGAAGAAGAAGAAGTATCTACAGCATGTTGGATTGGATTTTTAGTATCTTTTGAAAATTACATTCTTTTTGGTAGCTGACAAAAATGTAACACATTTAGGCTAATGCATAGGCTTTAATTGAATATAACTTTAATGGGAATATTAATGTTTCAGCTGTAGAATAAGGAAATAATGATTGGGGTAAGTAATTTAGAGCCGTTTGAGACACAGTCCTTTAATGAAAGTGAAGAACAAATGGATGCTAGATGTTATTAGATCAAGTCAAACGGGAGATCAGAAGGCAACTAAATATGACGTGATATTTTAATTTTTTTGAGCTCTGTCTGCCTATTTATGAATTAAAACATGATGCTAATCCCTAGGTCTATTTTTCTCTATTATAAAAAGAATATTTTTGTTAGGTTTTATTAGTTTTTTTTTCTGTGAATTTAGTCAAAAAATAGATTTTTAAAAAATAACTGATACAGGGTTATATCCCTTCTCTTAGAGAACTGGCAACTGCTTAGTGGCTAAATGGTTAACTGTAAATAGTTAGGTTGTAGCTGTGCATTAATTTTTTTTTGTATCAATAATTTTTTAGTTTAAATCTTCTTGTACATATTTCAATTAGTTAAATAGATTAGTGATGCTTGAGCTATCCTGTCTTGCTTCTTTGTGTTAGACATCTCTGTGCTGTTTCTTGTGCAGATAAGTCGAAACGGGGGTAACACTCAACGAAATAAACAGGCAAAAGGCCAACAATATAAAGGTAGTTGACACTGTTTAATACTTAATGAAGGGAACAGTCGAATGTTGCTAAGTTAAATATCTACTTCAGAAATTAAAGCCGACCTTACTCTAGAGCTGCCAAAAGTCTTCTGTTTACTTTCGTTACCACCTTCACTATCTCTAAGCAAAAAACTTTCTCTTTTTATGAAACAAATAACATTTCGCGCCAAACTCCTAATCGTGTCATAACACTTGATAAGAATATTGAGTTTGGCCCTGAAAGTCCAGTGCTTAAAGTGTGGACTTTCTATTGACCATCCATAGAGCTAGAGGCTGCAATCAATTATTGACACAAATTTTGTATTTTTTTTTTTCTTTGTTTCAGTTGCTCCTTGTTATAAAAAAGTTGATGAAATCATGAAATCAGGAGAACCAGGTTTGTTTTGTTCTCAATTTTGTGTTTAATTTTAATTATATCTTACCTTTTATAAATACATTTTATTACCTCCGGGGTTTATCCATGTATTTAGTCATTCATATTAAAAAGATATTTAAACTCAGTCATTTGTTATCCTGGCTGATTCAGGAAACTCTTTCTATGCCCAGCAAACAATTGAGTTCTTACATAAGTTTTTCTTAGCATATAGCGCCAGAAATTTGTTTTGATCTTTTTGAGTATTTTATCAACTTATGTTTTATATTTCTAATTTATGATATTTTAAGACAATTTATATAAATTGGTGATTCTTGAACTGCTGCGGGGAAAAAGAGGAAACTGTGCCTCATATCCTGTTTGACTGCCCCAGACTTGCTGATCTCAGTCTAGACAGGTCTGGGAAACCCAAAATTCTCGACCTGTATGGCAACATTTATACACTATGCAAGACAGCAGGGTTTCTGTCCAGGGCTTTTGCAAGAGAGGATTTGAGCCTCTCAAGCCCTCACTCAAATGGAATTTTCTATTGGTAGGTGACATTGTATGTGAGTGATTTCAAATGAAGAAACAAGAACTATATGTCTGAAGTTTATTGATCTAAATGTTTGGAGTTATTTATGTAGTTGATTGGCATTCTCCACACCGTTGAGTCTGCCTGCAGTCAGCCTTTCTGGTCCTCAGTCATTCCATCTAATTGTAGCATTGCCGAGAGCTTACAGCCTTAGATCACTAAAAAGTTGACACAACAACTATCTGTTCTGTTCATTAGCTTGAATTGATGTAAGCTTTTGTTTTGAATATTTTTGGTAGTGACTTTCAAACCACGATGTGACAGAGAAGGCTATTACATGCGAGAACAGTGCACCAATGAGAAGGATGGATCCTATACCTGTTGGTGTGTGGACTACAACGGGAATGAAATCAAAAGCTCTAGAACTCAAGGTCGAGCCCACTGCAGTAAGTTTATGTTTTAGGGGAAAAATTTTTTTGCTTTGGTTAAAATTTTTCAATAAAAACAGTCGTCTTTTCAAGACTTTCAAAAGTTTGTTATGTATGAAAAAAAAAGATGAAGCTATGAGTTTATTTTGTGTTTTGATATTGTATCTTTATCCTTTATATTGTTACAAATCTCACTATCCAGGCTATCTGCAAACTGCACCATACACCACCAACTTAAAGAACTTGACAACTCATGGCTCCATAGTAACGTAACACTTTAATAGTTGAATAAATAACAGCCAATACTGTACAATTGGCACACGTACACTGAAAAAATATCTCTCCGATAACACTGTACCACCGTATTAACTCTTGCACGGGCCTCTCCGTCTCGTTCCGGGCTTGCACTGGGTTCAACAGTTCAGGACTGACTTCACACACTAGGCTCGTTGTGTCGGACTCGATCGCAGACCAAGATCAAGACGCCAGTCGTCTCAACTGTACTTGACAGTACTCGGCACTGAACCGTCGTAATGCTCCGTACAGAACCACACCGTTGAACTGTGCTGTAGTCGACCGTATTCTGAGCCCTGTCGTGAACCGTCTTGACTGCGACACCTCCACTCTTTATATAGGGTCCCTGCTGGCCTTCTAGAACCGGGCAGAATGTTGCTCGACCATTCTGGGTGGTCATATGACTACATCCCTCGTGACGCTCCTGAGCTCTGTTCACGATGCCGATCCTACTCGAACCTTCATGTTGACACTCGACTCGGCTGACCGTCGTAACTCGTCACGGTTGACCGCTCTAGCGCTGGCCTGGGGCGATTTGCGCCGGCTGACTACACTCACACCACTACCCCTATCTGTGCCACCACCATGTTTATAACAATATATAAACTAAATATTTTTATTTCTTTTTTTGCTAGTTTTATTTTGCATTGTTTTCATACATACAGTATAGTTAATTCTGTTTAAAAGATGGCTATTTAGTGTGTGATGTTTATTTATTTGTGTTTTTTATTGCCAGGTAAGCTGGCTATGAATGGAAGTCCAGCCATCAAGAAATCTTGAGCTCAACATACAACTGTAACTTGACCTATGGATCAAGATCTTCTTGTTGACATTTCTTGTGACATTTCTTTATTAGAAAATATTTTATTATTGATATCATTTAAAAACATTGCAAATATTTTTATATCTATTCATATTTTCAAAATCTGTTGGCATTTCATTCAAGAAACTTTTTATTTACATATTTTGTTTTAGATACTTCTGTTACTTTAAGATAAACATGTGTAGAACATAATCATCTTCTTTTTTGAAGTAATGTCTGTATTTCATAAGATATTATTGAAAAAAAAAAGGAATTTATTATACACCTCTACTTTACATTTAAATGATCTCTTATTGTGAAAATTAAATTTGTTGTCAAATGGGTTGAGCCCTATCAGATAATACATTTTATATTGACGTAGCCAGAGTTATTTTTCATTCCATTGTGATTGCAAAATGTTTCCCTCTAACTTCATTCCATAGAAATATTTAGTTCAGTGATCAGGTGATGAACTATGCTACCATTAAAATGTAATTAAGAATAGGCCAAAAAAAAAAAGGGCAAGAATATTTTAAAAACAAAAAAAAAAAAACAGCTTAACTTAGTACAAAGTTTAGGTGAGACCTGGCATAAGCATTGGTTAACAAAAATGTCATGTGATAAATACAATGAGAAAATTTTACTGACCAGATCTAATAACTCCAAAAGTTGAATGCTTTCTGCTCCTCTAAAAATGACCCATGAGAACTGGCTGAAAGTCTGGGTTGAAATATCCCAGTTTATCTAGTTTAAAAAATGAGTACCGGTACTTGGTGGATAAATCAAGGCTACAGATGAGAACTTCTCTTGCCCTGTTCTGGGGACACCTAGATCTCATTGAGAACTTGACAGTTGAACAGAGAGCATTCATTGTACATCTTTTTGTTTTAGCCAACATCAAGTTTTAGAATATGGACTCACATAGATGTTTATATATATAGACACACACACATTGAGTGATGGAAGATCTCCCCTAACCACTACTAACACAGCCCATTATATATTATAACTGAATTATTAATAATAGTATAAGTTATATTATTGTTAACTTTTTCTAGTTGTTTCTTGTATGCCATATTCTGCTTACACTAAAGTAAGCTGCTATACAGAGAGAGTTGATCCTCTCTTGTACTTATTGATGTCATCACCAAATTTTTTTTTTTTTAAACATTAAAAAGTAATAAAAATTGTTTTGTTTTTTAAGTTAACACGAAAATGTTTATAATTGACTTTCACCCATACAAAAGCATTATTGGTGTTAATGTGTGTTCTATGTGCTTACTAGTCATACAATAGTGCTCTTTAGGCAACACTTGCTGTAGTGTCAGTGGTGTTTGGACTTCATTGTAGTTCCAGATGTAGAACACCTTGTTCCTATCTTGAACATTGTGCATAGGTTTTGTGTGTGATTCATACTACAGAATTTCTTTTTCTTTGCTTTAAGAATTATTTTAAAATTCTCAAATAGTATTCTTTGTGAACTAAGACGATTGAAATACACGAGTGAGTTTATTTTCTCTAGTTATTGTATTGTAAAGAAAGAGTTAAAGAAAAGAATGTAATATTGGACTCAATTTCACACTAGTTTTGAATGTACATCAATGTACTCTCCCTCGAGAAACCTAATCCTCAAAGATTTTTTTTTCCTTGATAGGAAAATTGTATCATTTACAACGAAAGCAATTAATATTTAATATGTGAACTTGAATTTGTTTAACTTCTGTTCTGTTCCACCATGATATTCAATGCTGTTCATTATTGGAATGTTTTCCTTGTCCACATTTAATTTTTAGCTTGAAGCGTTCTTGTATATTTTTTTTGTTTTTACTGATATTATTTCTGTGAATCAAAAACTAGCTGACTCTGTACTTAAAGCTATTGCTGAAACAAAACCAATGTTTACTCTTTTAATGTTATCTGTTTACACTTCTATACTCTCTCTATATATTACTCTTCATTAAAGTAAGTTTAATTTAAAATGTTTGATTTTGTTTTCATTGAGTTTTTTTTTTCTTCCAAGAAATGAATACTGTGGAATATAGATAATTCAATTTCACATTTATCAAAGTTCTGCTTCATTCAAATTCACTTGTATCTTTGTTTCTTAACCCTTGACAGAACAATATGGCTAAGTAAAGAATCTGACAACTTGGGCTCTGAATATTGAGGCACTTTAATCAGTGTATGAAATGAGCAATCAAATAAATACTTTACAACAGGCAGTAGTCAATGTCTGACTAAAACAGCTATACACAACTTTTACTTGACTCTCTGTCTTATCTTAACTCTGCTGGTTCGTTACTGTGTCTGACTGACTTGACCCTTCTCGAAAACAGAAAGAAGACTATCTTGGATTGATGTGTCTGATGAGGGACAAAGAGTGTCTGACAATTCTCCCTTGCAGACCTGGGCCTACTCCCTTTCTTTGTGACCAAATGCACACTGACTTAATCAGACAACTGACCACTTCACTGGAATTGTCTTAAAATAGTTTTTTTTTTCTATTTCTGTAAGTATTTGAAGAGTAGGAATTCTTACGAGCAGTACGAGGAGAAGCTGGTCCTATGAGCAGACCTGCCTACCAAAAAAAGTCCAAATGCGTATTTTGGCACCAGAATGCGTGACGCAAACCACTATTTTGTCATATATATATATGACAATATATATATATATATATATATATATATATATATATATATATATATATATATATATATATATATATATACAATATTAGATCTAGATGTCATGATTAGATCTACAATCTAAATCTAGATCAATACGACAATAGAGATGATATCTAGACTAGATTTGGATCTATGTCTATATAATGAATATAATCTACACTAGATCTGGGCTCAAGAGTGTTACCGATGCCGTGGATCCGCTACAAACGTAGGTCTACTCCAAACTTTCGTAAGCCTACCTGGCTGCCTGCCTGGTCGTGCGGTTTGCGCGCTGGACTGTCGTTCAGATTTATCGATGGTCCAGGGTTCAAACCCTGCCCGCTCCCATCCCCCGTCGTCCTGCGGGAGGTTTGGACTAGGAAGTAATTATCTTCAACTCTGAAGGAACATCCGAAACATGTACAACATTTTACAAAACAAACATTTTTACCTGCATCCTTGATCTATTCTATACTAAGAATTTAATCTAGTCTAGATCTAGACTAGATGGTAGTAGATGTTATCGATCTAGATCTAGTCAATCTAAATAATACTACAACTAAATTGGACTAAGTTGGTCTAGCTAGAGTCTAGCTCTTAGGTCTAGGACTGTAGACTATACTCTTTCTATAAATCAAATAAGAACATAAAACTAAAATGTTATTTAACCTTGGTTAGGCCAATAATAGAATATGCATCCACCGTTTGGGACCCCTCAACTCAAGAAAACATTAAGAAACTGGAACAAACACAAAATAGAGCTCAGTGAGATTCATAACAAACGAATATTCACATTTGACTAGAGTAACACCATTAGTAAAATCACTAAATTTAGAAAGCCTTCAGGACAGAAGACTCAGAAGTAAAGTAGCAATTATACATAAAACACTGAACCATAATCTTCAAATACAAAAACAAAATGTAATAAAATACTCTGAAAGACACAAAAATAAAGGCACATTCCTCGTCCCATATGCTAGGACAAATTTGTACAAATACTCCTTCTTCCCTAGTGCTATTAGAGCATGGAATGGGTTGCCTGAGCTAGCCAGAAAAACCAGTGACTTGGCAGAATTTAAGTCATTGGTTAATATGCATGACTAAATGCATGACGCGTAGGACGTAATCATCTTTTTTGAAGTAACGTCTGTATTATATAAGATAAGAAGATGGCCTATATATAGTTAAATATAGCCTATAAGAGGCTACCAGTGGAGTGGGTCTAAAAGTAGAGATCTAATCCTGGTAATCTGGTAAGCTTTTGTCATCCTTTTTGACCTATTTACTACTATGGGCGTGCAGGTTGATCATATGGTAATCGATCTAGACTAGTCTTTCGTTTTTGCCCTTCGAATCAAAACTTAAAATTACAGTCTGTGTTTGTAACAGTTTATTTGAAAACGTGTCCACATGACCCTGGCTTGGTCACATGACTTTCTTGGCTTCAAAATGGCTGCTCTAATGGATCAGGTACTATTGGAAGGAGAGTTCATGCTATTTCCTAAGAAAAAAGGTATTTACAAATTAACACTGACGCGTCGCGGCCTCTACTACTCACCCGTTTCAAACAGCAATACAGTATACGAGGAAAAATGTATCCTAATAAGTGACATCGTAGGGTGTCGTTGCTTAGAAAAAGGCGGAAATGTAACACTTCAAGGAGCAATACTCCCATCACCATCATTGCCAACGCCAAGCTCAACAGATTCCAACCCAAAAACTAAAAATACAAAGGTTTACTTACAAAAAGAACCAGAGCAAATAACATTTCCCAGCAATTATTTTTTAAGGGCCCCTGATTCCGATACGTGTGGCTTTGTTGTGTATGCATACCCCTTGAAGAAAAAGTTATTCAGTAGCAAGACATCACGGAGCAGACTAGTGGTGGCTTTTGAAATGGCATATTCATCAGTGGATTTGTTGGAAGAGAAAAAGAAAGAAACATTGAAATGGCAAAAAGTCATTAGCCTTTTGGCTAGAGACCCACACATTGCAAAAGAGGGTAATTAGATTAAAATACAGTACTAAAATTCTAATTAATTTAACTAAATCAACCTCTACTATTATACTAAATTATAGTTAATTTTGATTATTAAAATGTTTATTAATGTTTGCATTTCTAGCACTAGATACATCAAGCAGTGTACAGACATCTCAAGGCAAACTCCTAGTGCTCATCAATCCCCACAGTGGACCAGGCAAAGCGTATACAATATTTAAAAGTGAAATAGTGCCTATGTTATATGAAGCTAACATTCCTTACACTGCAGTTATTACAGGCAAGTATTGTAAGACAGGCCTCCGGAAATTAATAAGACACATCAGAGCAAGATGTAACAGATGCTTAATCTTTTTGTTAGTGTTTACAAAGTTAATAAATCATTGTAGGTTAATTTCTTTCTTACTGCATGACCATGTAGGCTACTTCAGAATGTTGTCACATTATTCTAGAATTCAAACCCTGCATTCAATTAACTGTCATCCATCTTACATAGCAACTTGTTATTAAGTTGTTATTGATTTAATAGTAAAGTACATTAGTAAAAATGATAAATAAAACTTTACTGATGTGCAAATACAAAAAAAACAACAAAAAAACTGATAAAATATGATTTATATTAAATATACTTTGAGAAACTCAATCAAAACCTTTTCTTTTCATTTGTCGGTTGAGTAGGAATTTAAACCAATGGCATTGTATAGTTTAAATCTCTAATTAACAAGAATGACTATAACAACATGTATGTGTAAGGATGTATTGAACTTTTAGCATTAAAACATGACAACTGGTACAAAATGAATCAACAGTTTAAAAATTAATTAAATTAGATTATTAATAATTTTATATTATTTTTGGTGCTATCATTTCATTGTTTAAAGGCTCAACAAAGTCAATGCATTTCCTTCAACTTTCTCCCAACAGATCATGCTGGACATGCAAGTGAACTCATGAAAGAAATCTGTCTCTCTGACTGGTATGGAGTTGTTATTGTGTCCGGTGATGGCCTGATTTTCGAGGTCGAAATTTCATTTGATATATATGTTTTTTAAAAGTACATATATACCAACATTTTTTTTTCTTCATGACAATACACTAAAATCACAGAATTAAATGCCAATATTCCCTTTACATTCTTTATTTTCAATTGCTGTTCCAGACTATAAATGGTATCATGCAGAGAGATGACTGGGCCTCATCCATCAATGTACCAATCGGCTGTCTGCCAGGAGGCTCTGGCAATGCTTTATGTTGTTCCATCAACTATGCAGCAGGGTAAGCTTATCAGTAGCCTTTGAAACAATGATCTACTTATGAATGAACTTGTTTGGTACCGGTATTATATATTAGCTTTCTGTACCATAGACATACACAATTTATAGAAACAAAACAATTGTTTAGATATTGTTGGGACCAGAAACATGAGAGGTGCAAGTGTCAATGTCAAAAAGAGAGAGTGTGATGTGAATTGTCTAGAATATACATATATATATATTAGATTAAAGTAACTTAGGAACTTAATTCAGTTCTTGTCATTGTCGGGTGGATAACAGTGAGATGGGAACATTTTCTGTGTTCTGTACCTGCCCCTTTTGTTAATTGAACAGGTGAATATTCAAGTTTACTTGTACACCAAAAATGTATATAAAGCCTTGATTATGTGATATTTAGTTAGTTAGAATTTGTAGGGAGACAGAGAATCTGTAAAGAGTTGGAGACAAAAGGAAGAACTGTGTTGTAGAAATGTATTTGTATGAATACACATTGAAACTGCTACAAAATGAGACTTGTCTTTGCAGGTATTCCAAAACAAACTAAAATATTAACTCATCAACAATAAAAGAACTTGCAGCATAAGTTATACTGTCTATATCGATGTGCTTTTTTTACTCACCAGCGAGCCCTTAGACCCAATGGTTCTACATTCTACATTTATTTTAGCCAAGCATCGTGTTGTACCCATGGATCTTGTTATTGTGCAAATCCCAAATCGTTCAATATTTTCATTTCTGTCTGTAACTTGGGGCATAATGGCTGACATTGATTATGAAAGTGAAAGATACAGAAACTTAGGAGAAGCAAGATTCACCCTTGGTGCAATCAAAAGAATCGTCAGTAAGTGATTGTCTAGCTATATAAATCTATATAGTCTTGGTGCAATAAAAAAAAATTGTCAGTTAGTGATTAACTTCTTTATAATGTATATAATATTTTGGTGCAATTAAAAGAATACTGTAGTCATTAAATAATTTGCTAACTTATAATCTACCGGTATGTAAAAATTTTACCCTAAAATTTATGTAAAAGTGTGGCTTAAGAATTCTGTAATGATCCTCTCTGTATTTGAGTTGATAGTTTGTAACATCAGATTGAACTGAAATAGAAGTGGCATCCTTGTTGGACAAGAAAGAATTATTACAAACTATAACATGAAGTTATCTCTATCATTTCAGCCTTCTTCTACTTTCAGGTTTGAGGACTTATCGTGGTAGAATCTCATTCCTACCAGTGGCAGAGTACACACCAAATGAAACGATGAAGCCAAAAAAAGTCTTGACCAAAGTCCGCAGATTTTCTCTCAGAAGTCGAAGCAGCAGTAAAAACACACTGGATAACGGTGATTCAGAAAGTTCACCACGGTTAACTACAAAACGAAGTTTTAATACAGAAATCAGTGAGAATGGCCTAGCAGATGGCAACCAGCCCTGTGGTGAAGTTGGACTAGTCGGTACAAGAAAGACTGAAGATGGAAGTGGGGATATGACACCTAACACACAAAGAGTTGACAGCGACAACATGATAATTCTATCTGAGACTCAAGAGCTGCGAGTGGAAAAAGAAACTTACAGCGGCAAGAAATCAGACTTCTCACCTGTTCCTACACCCCTCCTTCTGCCGTTGAACCAGGATGTGCCAGAAAACTGGGTCCAACTAGAGGGTGGTTTTGTCCTGATAGCTGCCGTCTACCAGACTCACCTTGGCAGTGACATGCTTGCCGCACCGGAAGCCCACCTCTGTGATGGTCATATCAATCTGATGATGGTCAGAGAGGGCATCTCTAGGAATGCCCTGCTTAATTTATTTCTCTCCTTCGGACAAGGTGGTCACGTTCACTCTCCTTATGTTGAAAGCGTTAAAGTTCTTGCATTCCGTTTAGAGCCAGAGACCAAAACTGGTAACATCATGATAGATGGGGAAAGGTTTGAGCCTTGTTCTCTTCAGGCTCAGATATTACCAGGACTGGCCAGAGTCATGGCTATCAAGTAGAAAAATGTTTCCAATCTTTATACAGTTGCTGTGCCAGTAATGACGTTAGAGCCTTGTTTCATGGACTTTATATTATATAGAATAACTGATACTGGTATGTGAAAAACTATTTCTAGATCTCATACACGTACGTGTACATAATGCAGTTTCAGTGTAGTCCAATATGTTACTTTAAAATTTGTTACTTTGAACTGCAGTCCAATTTGTTACTTTGAACCGCAGCTCAATTTCTTACTTTAAACTGCAGTCCTATTGTGTTGAGTCACAAATTTGTCAGTTTTGTATTTGAAGGGCTGGCATGCCATGAAAACTTTTTTGAAATGTTTACTTGAATACACAGGATCTAAAAGTGAATTCAATATTTTTTAAACTAAGCATTTTTCTTTTTTAATATTATGCTTTACACTAGAGAATTGTATGATTTGATGTAACAAAAGAATAATTTAATTATCTACATTTTGACAGTAAGATTTATAGAGAGCCTCTTCTAAAGTTCTAAAACATAATGATGCTTTACACTAACATCCTCCAATATAAATACCATAATGTTCAAAATTAATGAAGCATAATTTTTACAAAAAAGTCTGGATGACTAATAATATTGAAGATGTCAGCAAGTTGATGTCGTTGAATGTATGCAACATGTTTTAAGAAAATTCTTGGTTGTTACTGATTTTAAATGATTAATCTCTTGGCCAATATTTGTTTGTCGTGCCAAATTGCAGCTTCTTATGTAGTAATACATACCCATATTTCAGACTTTTATTTAAAGTTTTTTTTTAATGAAATAAGGAATTTCAATTGCTTGTTGGAAATATGTTGGTTATATATAGACATGTGAACTCTTTATAATTACCAGTACATGTGAATAGTGTAATAGGCATGACTGAATTTTTCTTTAAAGGCTACCGTAATTCATGACATTAACTTTTGTTAACCTGCATTACTAACTACTACAAGCCAATCTCCAGCTCCCATTAGCCCTCCTTATATCGCAACATATGAATTTATTTAAAAGCATAAATGGCTTTTTTTTTTTTTGCCTTTTTCTTCCTGTTAGAAATATAATTGTTACTAAACAAAAAAAAAGTGTTTGTATGGTGTAAATAATGTAAAAATAGAGGATGCGCATATTCACTAAACATGGTACAGCCCAGTTTTAGCTTCATAGCTCCTATATATATTATATAACGTATATGTATAGAGGACATTTATTAAATTACTTTAACTTCCATGCAGTGTCATTAAAGTGGTACTGGTCTACTTATTCCTGCAATTTATATTGTTACATGTGCTATTAGTACAATTGGAAGTGGATAAATTTGAGGAAGCTATGTCATCTACTCATGTTTACTGAACATTATATTATTACTTTCTTTATTTTCTGTATCTCATTAGTCTCCAGATTTATTTTTAACCATCTTTACAAGCTTGGAGTTATAACCATTTTACATCTATCATTTAATAATCTATTTACTAGCAAGTTTATCTCACTCAATGAGCTAGTGGGCTCTATTGATGACTTATGTTCTCATCTAGTTGACATCTAAGATATTAATAACAAATTGCCTCATGTTTTACAACTTTGGTGCCATATAGTATGCTATCACTGGAGCTAACAACCTTCATTACAAGTACCAATTTGTAGCCTTTGAATAGGCACATACATTAGATAAGCCCAAACATTCTAAATGGGAGTGGTTAAGCACCTGGCTTCTAACTGCGGAGGTCTCATGTTAAAAAAAAATAATCTTGGGGAAGACGGATTTTGAAATTTAGGATACCTAACTCTCCAACTCTAATGGGTACCGTATTTGAAATTTGTTGACCACATGGCACCCCTGTTGCTCTTAGAAATAGATGTCCTTAACATCTGCCTCAAGTCTAACAAATGGGTAATAAGTACTCTTAGTAGAATACATTTTTAAAGTATGCCTTATCACATTGTTATCAACCAAAGGCTGCATGCAGGATTTTTTGCAGGGAGGTGTAAGTTGAAACTTTATTTGGCTGCTTAAAATTCTAAAGGGTTGTGTGTGTACATAAGCACGATATCAGTATCAATTCCTGATAAGCCTAGGGTAGTTTTTGTTTGTAATGCACAAATATTAAGACATTTCTTTATGGATAATAATGATTACCGTGAAACGGGGTGACTGCACTTTTCAACTTCCAACTTAATTTTCCCATATTTAAAGTACACTTAAACTATTATAAACTTGTTTTCCTACAGAGTGGATGCTTGCACTTTAATAAAAACATTAAATAAAGTCAGTACAATATAGGGAAAATACTACTTTTTTGGGGGCTTAAATGCCATTTTTTTCAAAAATAGAAAAATGGGGCGACTTTGCCTTCGAACTTTATTTTCTTAATAAATGTATTTTAGAAGTAACTAGAACAGAAAACCTTTTTTCTAAGATTAAGACAACATTTTTGAATAAAGAGACAATAAAAGGCATCACAAAATTTTAGCTGTATAATGCATGGCTTCCTCCTAAAGTAAACTGTTAAAATCAATGACATTTATCGACAAATTCTTTGATCATGGTTGAGGTTTCCACTCATCTGTAGTATAACTTAATACAACTGTACTTTAGTGGTAGCACCACAGTTGCTACTTGAATGGATTTGAAATAGTCTAAAATTCGACGATTCAGAAACCATGGGGGTGTAGGCGCCCATGACTATAAGCACATCCTTTAAGTTATAAAGGTTAGAATCTTATGTGGCATAAATGATATTTTTGTCTAGACTTGTTAAAAATTATTTTACATCATTATACAACCGAATGAAAGAATGCCTTAAAGTGTACATTGTTTATGTGTTTAATAGTAAAATAAATTGGTTGAACATTATCAACTTGTACTATTTGAACATATTTACAAGTGTTATTCTCATATATGTAACTTTTGAGTTTTCTTATTACAAAAAAAAAAAAAAATATAAAAAACTTTGTTAGTCCTTTGTTTATTGAATAAACAATAAATTTCAAACTGACTACAGACAAGTAAGTCTCTTTATGCTTTGTATCCTCTGCTCTTTCTGCGACCACGAGCACGTTCAAATTTACGACCCTTGGAGCGTACAATAGGACTGCAATGAGAACAAAATTTATTTTTTTTTAAACTTGTGTCCTGTAAGAAAAAGTTTAAAGTAAAAAAAAAATAATTAAATAAATACTTACGCAGTATGACTGTGTGGTACACCAGGAGCCAATCCAAAATGTCTGAAAGCCTTGCGAGCTTTCCTGGGACCTGTAAAATAAAACAAAAAGACTGACAAAAGTTCTACCAAGAATAATTAATGCTTAACAGTTGGTTTAAAGTCACACGTAAAATTCTCAAGTTCTTAAAGTTGGTGCATACCTTGAACTAAAACAGTGTTTTGTCCTTTAGGTGCACGAAGTGCAAGCTGGTCAAATGTTAAGATTTCCCCACCAGCCTTCAAGATACGTCCTCTTGCTCTGTCACCAATACGCAGTGCACAAATCTGAAATCACAAATACATTTATCTACAATGTACAGCTTCATTTTATAATACATCTAGAATTGAAGAGAAGTAAAAATCTGAAAGAAATACAAATTGTATTCACCAGAGAGAAAAATCAAGGCCAGAAGGCTGAAACAAACAGACTACAAAATCTGAAAGAAATATATATCAAACTGTAATGAAGTGTAGGTAACCACTTTTTATCCAGTAAAATCTAAAACCAGTGATGCCCTTAAAAAAAAAGAGATGATTGCCAATAAATAAATAATTTTTTTTTATTTGCATTTCCAATATTAATTTACAGTGCACACTGAACACAAATTAGAATATGTTTTAAACAGGTATTTTAATCATTTCTCATAAGCAGGAACACAAGCAATGTAACTGCTAAATGTTACATCTATTTATACACCTCTCTCCTCCCATATTATAGCTGTTTCTGATGCCATTGAGTATTTCTACAATGCTCCCTCCTTTCACACCATTGTATTTGGATCTACTATATTAACGTCTTGTGAATAGTATTTTTTAAGTTTAATCAATATTCCAGCTATTGCTTTCAGTGCTTCCATTATGCACCTTTGTTGTATTCAAGTTAATCTAGTGACTTGAGGAGAAGGTGGTGTAAGTTATATCATCCAATATTGGTGAAGGGAGAGGAAAGGCTGCATAATTATGTGACGGATCAGAGAGAAAGTGTTGCAGAGAAAGATGGGGCCTGGAAACATGGGAAGAAAAAAAATAGTAAGATGAAGAAAAAAAAACAGAAATTAAAACTAACAGAAAATTACAATGTGCCAACTAGATAATAAAAACATATTTAAATTTTCTTTTAAAAAATAAGACTTGCCTAATGGACTCTTTTGTTTACACCTGAAAGTTACTTTGAACTTCTAGTAGAAGTCCTTCATAAAAATAAGATTAGTATGATAATAGATCTATTACCCATGACAGAAGTAATACCCATTTATATAGAAATATTGACATTCACAAGCATAAAATTTTGACAAGATTTCCCTCAAAGTAGTGTCAACTTTTTTTCCAATAATATTTTATCCTTTACTTTACTAACTCTGACCTAAGAGAGCACTGGCAAAGCTATTTGTTGTTACAAAAAATTGAACATGGTAAGCTAATGTTTTAGGCTATTCTTGAATATGATTGCAATGAGAATAATTATGTTTCAGCTGTAGAATAAGGAAATAATGTTTGGGGTAAGTGATTTAGAGACATTTGAGAACAATAGAACAAAAGTCAATGCTAGATCCAGTATTATGTTAAATCTAGTATGGAGATTGGAATGCAACCAAATCTGACATGATATTTACAAGTTCTAGGGCTCTATAGACCTATTTATGACTTGAAACATGATGCTTATTCCTTGTTTTTTTTTTTTAAATGCTTATTATCAGTATTTGCCTGTGCCTGTGAATTAAGTAAAAAAAATGTGTTTAAATACTTACTTCTCTTAGTGATTAGGGTGGCCCTTACTTACAGGCAAAAAATAAAATTTAAAAAAAACTAAGCTCTGACCCTCTTATTATCTTACATATGGTACAAAAACATTACACATAAAATTTCAGAAAGAAATTCTAACAATTAGTGGTAGCTCAAGCGATCTAAAGTTTACCTCACTGTCCACGTTTCTAATACAGTCCATACAAAATGTTAGCAGATGCTTGAAATTAACAGATTTTTTTATTTCACTTCTAGTATGTAATACAAAGTAAATTGCAACGATAAAGTAGCTTACAATGTCAAGCGTCTATCACCAACTGTCACTGGTGATCCATTAATGAGCGTTTCAGTGCGTTGGGGTACCGCTTGCGATTGTCAGAGACCAGCTGCATTAGGAACTGTAGTTGTTCTTCATTCTTGGTGAGGCGTCCAGAAAACTGTTCCACTAGAGCGACTCCCCTTTCAGCATGATCATTAATGACTGTAAGATGGTGAACACGTTTGGCTGCAGCCTGGTAGTCTTCACTCTGAGCCCACTGTTCGGCGGGTAAATGAAGGAATCCCTGTGGAAGATCCAGCGTGATGAACAAAGATCTGGTATTTTTCGTCACAAAGTCAGCTGTTGACATACGTTCTAGGTCGGCAGAGGAAACTTGATGTAATTGTATGCGCTTAGGAGGATCAGCTGCTCCATCAACTTCATTCATTGCTTGAACCATTCTGTCTTTGATCTCGTTGCTGATTGCATTATCAAAGAATGCCAAGCCAACCAAGTTCTCTGATAGGTACCACAAGTGATCCATCATCTTGTGGGATGTTACCTTTGAAATAGCACTGTTTGTAGAACTGTACTTTAATAGGCATTTCAGAAGCTGAAGATCATTGTTTGCTGCAGCACTTGCAAGAGGAGCTGTATACCAAGCCTTGACATAGACTGTCGCAAAAAATATGCTCAGTTGACGCAGACCTGTCTCCTCACGTGTGGACAGTTGAAACTGTGAACGGAACAGCCACACCTTGAAGGTGTAGATAATTTTTGACATCCACCTGGCTTGATGCATAGCCCCAGGCGCTCTGAAGTGTATTCCACGTTGTGGAGTTATGCCAAGATAGATCAGCGTTACTTCTGCTAACTCGCGGTAATCATCACGAGGTTGGTTTTCAGCCACAGCAGACATGAGCATCGTTCCAAGAGCCTCCTTGATGCTAGCAATGACAAGGGCACTTTCCTGATCAGAAGATGAATCTTGAAATTGACTCTTATCGATGAACTGCCAGTGTGCTTTAAATCTCTTGAAGAGAAGAACTTCTGGTGCTGATGAGGAACCCATAACTTGTGTGAATGCTGCACTGGCCACAAGTTCGAGCATATGATGACGGCAAGCAAGGTACAGAAGATCCCTACCAATCAGCTGTTGAAGCAAAACACAGGCTCCATTTTTTCGGCCAGTATTAGAGCTGGTGGTGTCAAAGCACAATCCTTGGACATTACTGGTTATTCCCCACTCATTCAGTGCATCAAAGACTGCACGGGCTTGCGCAGACCCTGTTCCTGCAGGAATTTTTGGAACGGCCAATAACTGTACATCCCCATCGGTAGAAGACACCAGTATAGGCAAGCGGTCCACCATTTCCTGACCACTGAGATCAGGTAGAAGCTTGCCATCCCAGTGAACGACCAGTACACCACCAGGTTGAAAGCTTTGTTGAATCTTCTCTGCACATTCTGCTCGGCAGTGCTGTCTCTGGCGCTGAATACTACTCCTGTTGAGAGTCAGTGTACTAATGTCCTGCCCGAGTGATTTCGCTGTCTCACCAACAATCATTACAGCAGCCCGATCGGATACCTTGTTGCGATCTAGGAAGGCTGCCAGGTCGGGTGTCATAATAGTTTGTCGACCACGTTTTGCTGCAGGTGGTAACTCGGAACTGGTAACACCACTGGCCAAATGATATGAAACATCTTTATCAGTGTCGTCATCACTACTGCTACTGCTGCTACAGTCAATACTAACTTGTTCCTGCAAACTGTCCTGTTCAGAAGCAGATTTATATCGACGTTCCTGCTCCTTAATTAACTTCTGATGCTGTTTTGTTTCTTTCTTCGCTAATACAGTATCCACTGATGACATGCCGCCTCTACGCCCCTTTTCTCTCTGTGCAATTAGAAATTCTTTATCCTCATCAATTTTTATCATACTCATTGCCTCACCATGGGCTATATCAAACAGATCATCAAACAATTCTGTGAATTGCTCTTCATTCCTTTGCTGTGTATCTGTTCGTCTCGAGGCATTTTTCTTGAGAGATCGCCATTGATCAAACAATACTTCAATCTTCTTGATTGAATCCTGCTTATGACGAACCGGAATTCGTGCACGGTTCCAGAATTGTTCAATTTCATCAACAGTAAGCGTTGATGATTCGCGGACAGTCTTCTTCTGTTGTAGGTGCAGAAAGAGGAAGTGTCCAAGAGCCTGCCGGTTTGAGGGCAACTTCTGACCTCTGATTTCTTCTGTAAACTTCTCCAATAAGTACACAGGTTTTCTGCTTTTGGTGGTGGTACTTACAGAAGCCATAATAACACTAAAAAGATGAGTGTTCACTGTTCAACTAATTAAACAAAAATGCTTTACATCACTGACAGTGTGAAAGAGACCACTTAACAATGACAGTCTGTCATGTAATCGCATGCTTGCTTAGGTAATACACAACACTGCAGGCTGACGCAATATTACATCAGACATATTAAATAGATGATGCAATGTTGCATCACCTAGAGTTGTTACTTAGATGATGCAATGTTGCATCACACATATTAATTACATGATGATGATGCAATATTGCTTCACATGTCATGCTGCTGAGTAATGAGTGCCTATTGTAAACTTCAATGTTATTGAGCTACCCCTAAATGATTAAATATCTGCGTAAAATTTTGCAAACAATGTTTTCTTATCATAAGGACACTTTCTGGAGGGTCAGAGGTTAGAAAATAAAAAGTTCAAAAATAAGGGCCACCCTATTAGTGATGGAGTATGTAGTTTATGACTAGAGTTTCAATGAGCTTACCTTGAGCTTGGGCAACTTCTGAATACGGATGTCATCTGTGATGGCTCCTACAACCACAGCTATTTTATCCTGTCTACCTGGCTTCTTCATCAAACGTGCCTGGAAAAAAAAAATTTAATTAGTCAGTAGTTGTCTACTAATGTACTTCTCTACTGACTCTACCTAGGCAATCAACAAAATAGGAATTATTACATTTAATAGATTGTTATGTTTAAGCAAATGACCCAAGTTTGTGACAAAGCTTTACTATTTTTTTTTTTATTTGAAAAAAATAAAGAGCAAAGTTTACAACAAAAATAGGTGGTGTTTCAGACCAGAAAGGAATTCTTGTAAAATGATATTTACTAATTTGTCAAACCATTTTTGATTGTCACAGCTATTAAGAAATCATTGTTATTACAATCCCTTACAATTTTCATTTACTTTTGGAACCTGTTACTCCGTACAGGTGTTGCTTATGGAGGGTGAAAAATAAAAAAAAACAACTTAGAATGTCTTCTTAACATCCACTCAAACATATTTGAAATGTACATAAATTACTACCCGGTACTTACCAATTTAGAGACAGACAGTGGTGGCCTATTGGTTCTGCTCATAAACAATCTCCTCAAAACAACTTTGTTGAAATTAGAGTTGGTACGTCTAGCAAGGAAACGGTAAAGCTGAAATAAATAAATTTACATGTAACATTACTCCTAGTCCTGGCATTAGGCTGGCTGATTTATTTAGATTCTAGATCTTAAGTGTCTTAACTAGATAGAATATATATTTTATATATGTATAGATGCTAAATTTAAAATCGTGTGTTATAATAATAATAATTTTATTTATAAAGCGCTGTTAACAAACAAAATGTAGGGTCAATGCGCTGTAACATTACAAACACAAGAGCTAACATGACAAACTAATCTAAAAAAGTTTTAAACAGATAGGTCTTAATGTTCTTCTTAAAAGTGGTGTAGCATGTTGTCTGTCTGAGATCAATGGGGAGTGAGTGCTTTGGACTTTTTAGCTTTTATCCTGGGTTGAAACCCTGAATGTAACTATCACCAGTTATTCTGCTGGAGTTTTGGGCTCTTCAATTATGAAGGAACATCAAATACATGTAATCATACAAGTTGCATAGAGGCCATATATCTATTGATCTACATTGCAGTGACTGCATTCTAAAAGACTTAACTGTAACTAGACTTAGTCACTGACAAGTTTACCACATAAAATCTTAATCATAAATGACAATGAAAGTTAAATTTGACAGTGTCAGTCACAAAGTAAATAAAATAATCTAAAATTTAGTAAAATTAGATCTATATTTCTATAAACTAAAAAATCTAAATCTGTAGATTCATGTTTTCTCTACTAGATCTAGTCACTGTGCTACAAAAAAGACAAACCTGAGGTTACAAAATGACAGTTAAATTTTAAATAAATTAGAATATAATAAAACCGGTACTTACTTTCACTAAAAGCCTCAAGTAAATATCCTCACTTTTAGGCTCGGTCCTACGGACCTTTCTGTCGTACTTATGACAGATATCGATACCCTGTAATACAAAAATAAACAAATAAGTGCCGAACTTGTTAAATTTATGATTAAATAATCGCGATTAGCGATAAAAACAGTGGATTTTAGTTTGATTTTAATATACCTATATTTGCAAAACTCACCATTTTGCTGGCTACAGATAAAAAGGAAGTACGTCACCGAATTACTTGCCCTTTAAAGGAAGTGACCTTTAGGTTCATGAAAACACTGGCACTTTTCGGCTTTTTAAATCTTAATAACTAACATTGCTTTCATTTCGACTTGTTTGATATATTTTATTTTTGAGAAGTATCAAAGTAGTCCAGCGCTTTCAGCTGGTGCCTTGACCCAAAATGTATATTTAACATGTATATTTAAGCTATTTTCCCTGTCCCGTTTTTTTTTTAAAAGTCATTCACATGTCTAATAGATTTAGAAAAATTATTATTCGTCATTTTTATTTATTTATTTTTAAGATTTGCTCATTTGAAGCCAAAAATGTATTAATTAGAGCTTACGCCAACATAACCAACAAAAATGTATGTACCGTTATCGCATTTATTTTTGAAGTGGGTGGGGCGAAAAATGATACGGTATAAGACTACGAGTGCTTTACTGATCCTTATTGGAAATGTTATTTAAAACAACAACATTCCACGAAAAAGAACAGCCCAGTGTCGCAGCTAGGGTGGGGGTAGGTGGGTCAAATTTAATAATCCCCCCCCCCACTTTCGGGGGCCACCAACGAGTGTCCGAAATTTGTTTTCACATTACATAGTACACCATTATCTTTTGTCATGATGTCGATTGTCAAAATGCAAGGGCCCATAAAGAGGTCAAGTCCCCCCCCCGGGCCCCCAAATCCCTAGCTACGCCACTGGAACAGTCACAACATACAGAGAAGTTCACTGAGTGACTACACACAGACGATCTTACATGGGCAATCTTGCCCTTCCATGTTCATGTTTCCTGGTCTACGAGTAGCGGTGATACAGTCTGACAGAAAAAGGAACGGAAGGGTTTTGTCTCGTTCGCTCGACCACCGGATGTTGTTATGACGGAGCGGGGAGCGTTTCTTTTTTTTTCTAAGATTTGGATCTTGTTGAAAAAGTTCATTTAAATATGGTAGGGTTGTACTTGTGGCTTTTTTTTTTTTGACGACTTTTTAAAAAATAATAATTTCCAAGCGACGCGACAATTTGGATTTAGGCTTAAGTCTTATCATATCTTATTTTCTAAAATACAGACGTTACAGAGGATTATAATGACTCACTATGCCGTCACTGCAGAGAGAACAATGAAACAGTAGATCACATTCTTGTCGCGTCTTACATGATTGCGAAAGAGAGAGAGAGAGAGAGAGAGAGAGAGCAAAAAACTGTTCTCTTTTGAGACACTTTCACAACGGGCAATTTATTTAAAATGAAATAGTTGAAGCTTGAAGACATTCACTTTGATCAAGTCAATGAAAAGTGTTCAAGTTTGAAATCAAGAGAAAACAACAACATTGTAATTTACTTATAGTTGCATTGTTGCAACATTGAACTATAGATTAATGACAATGCCTTCAATTCCGAAGATTAATGAGTGCATAGTTTCAGGCGACTACGCAAACCCACTGAACTATAGATAAATTGTAATAAACAATTGAATTTTAAAATGTAATAGACACCCATTTTAAAGTTTTTCAACACTCAAATAACGTAGGTGAATTAGCCATACAGTTTAACAAACAAAGGAAAAAAACAACAACAGGATTTACTTAATGGGGGAAGGGGGACGAGGGGAAGGGGCGGGACACCCACCCTAGTGACGCCACTGGTTTCATGACACCTAGGCATTTTGCGTTTTTAGTCTTTTTTTTCTACAGGTTTACCATGAATAAGATAAGTGAAATTTATTTATTTTAGTTGTCTGTTACTCTTAATAACTGACATTTTTTTCTGGGGGGAAAGACATGCTTTAATTTGATTCCCGTTTATGTAATTCATCTAATTCTCGTTGTAAAATTTCTGTATTTTGTGTTGTTTTTATTGTTCTATATGTTATGCAATCCTCTGCAAATAATCTGAAATTTTTTTACTGAACTAATGCAATTTGGTAAATTATTTATCTAAATTAAAAAAAGTAGTTATATCAACCGAGGGGATAATGACAACTGACCTTACAGATACCTTCAAGGCCCTTAAGATTCTCGTTGCCTGTCAGAGGGCGGTATTGCTGCAGACCTGCCACATCACCAGAAAATTCCTCAATTGACACCGATAAAGGGAATACAATGAATTTTGTTTCTCTTTAACGAAACTCGAGCCTGGCAGTGACAGAGAATTTCTGTAATTTATAGACAATATACCATTTTATGAGTTAGTGCTATAGGTATTTAATGAGTTTGTACTATAGCTATCTAATGAGTTTGTACTATAGCTATTTAATGAGTTTGTACTGTAGCTAGTTAAACCCTCTTTTCGATCACTGCCATCTGCTTGTGACTTCTTTGCTTCACTTTCTTTTGGCCAGAAGTACTGGATGAGGACAATCATACACCAAAGTATATTCAAAGATTAAAGGTTATTAAAACAAAGTGGTGGCCAAACTAGAAACACTTGAACTTGACCTCTAAGAAAAACCTGAAATAGCAACACCATAGCTCTAAATGGTATTGTCTCAAATCAAAGAAGCAGGGAAAAAATTGCTTTATAGATATCATTTCTGTTTTTAATAATAATACTTTTTGATAATTACAATTGGTCAAATACACCCAACACCAATCTGTACCGCATGGAAACAGTATTTTCACCTATAGACATCAAGGTCTGATCCCCTAATAGACAGCAAGGTCTGATCTCCTCACTAATGGACAGCAAGGTCTGATCCCCTAATAGACAGCAAGGTCTGATCCCCTAATAGACAGCAAGGTATTATTGGCTATAGACAGCAAGGTCTGATTCCCTAATAGACAGCAAAGTCTTATCCCCTAATAGACAGCAAGGTCTGATCCCCTAATAGACAGCAAGGTCTTATCGCCTATAGACAGCAAGGCCTGATCCCTTAATAGACAGGAAGGTCTTATCGCCTATAGACAGCAAGGCCTGATCCCTTAATAGACAGGAAGGTCTTATTGGCTATAGACAGCAAGGTCTCATTGGCTATAGACAGCAAGGTCTTATCCCCTAATAGACAGCAAGGTCTGATCTCCTTAAGGGCAGCAAGGTATAAAAGGGATTTTTTTTTTTACATTGAAGATAAGTTTTAAAAAATGTAAATAACATACAGGTATATATTGTTTGTGCAGTTTAATTCAAAATAAAAAAAATTAAAAGAAGTCATTATTGTTTCATTATTTATTTTTTATAATGTCAAAAAACTAGAACTGTCACTTCAGTTCCAGTCAATAATCAAAACAAAAACCAATGAAGACATGATTACAGCTAAAAGTTCTAAATATAAACCACTGACCTATATGTATTATAGATATATATATAGGCCTGTGACATAAACATTGAAATGACATCATAGTTTTTTTAAAGTTTCCATCCCAATGTGAGCTCAGTTCAAAAGAAGACAACCAACACAAACTTATACACAGGTCTGACCTACATAAATACATCCAATGATAAAATGAAAACAAAAAATGTACATCTACATTTCTCATTATGTACATCTAGGTTTGGGAGAGGCGGGGTAGACACCTTAGGGGTCACAATAGAGGACATGAGATAATGTTTAAATAAGTGCATAAATATGGGTCAGTGCTAAAACAATTTAAAAAAAAAACCAAAGAGAAATTAATAATTGTGTAAGAAAACTAAACTAGTTAAAATTCCTCCATACTTTCTATTTAAAATAAAGTTTTATAGATCTTTATATCATCTAACAGCATAGAAGTACCATATTTTTGTAAACATGATGATTAGATCTAGCTAAGCAAAGTTAGTAAAAAAAATGGAGATTTTAGTGGAGGGAATTCATTCACTATTTCTGAAACTTTTCTAACAGATGAAATTTACTCCTTGAGCTTTTCATAACTCATCAGGGCATTTAGAAATAACATACTAATGCAAAACAAAAAAAAATGTATTATGCCAAGAAACCAACTAGGAATATAGGATAAATTAATTCAATTTTTTAAAATTATTGAAGTCTTGGTGCGTATTGCAATTTTAATTTTAGACTAACAGTGATTTAGAAATAATATACTAATGCAAAACAAAAAAAAATGTATTATGCCTAGAAACCAACTAGGAATATAGGATAAGTTAATTCAATTTTTAAAAATCATTGAACCCTTGGTGCATATTGCAATTTTAATTTTAAACTGTAACAGTGATTTTAAGAAACCTAACATCTTTAAAAATGGTTTACAAAATAAGAATTTTTTCTAAAAATTGTAATTTAAGAAATGATATATTGTATGAATTTAGTGATGTAAAACATAGATATATTTTCACAACTAAAACAATATAATAATATAGGTTAATATATATAATCAACACAATTTTTGTGCAAGTCAATTCTACCTATATTTGAATAGTAAACTAACCCTTGGCGATAACTTCTATATAAAATATATAAATTGGCTTAATAAACATTTACTAAACTAAACTTTTATACTTTATGGTGTACATGACCATTTTTTTTTAAACTTAGCATTGCATTCTAATATGACAGCCTAAAAAAAAAGATTAAAAAGTTTATCATAATTTATGGTAATACTATTTACACAGTAAATGTTCAGATTTCTTCAGAAAAAACATTTTTTGTTTTTAAACCATGAGAAATGAAATCACACAAGAAGAAAAAGTATTTGGCAACTTGTGAGTGTTTGACTTGAGTTGAACTTCACTGCTCTATACATTTTATTGTACAATGCTATCAAATCCAACATCACAGCCAAAGTGAATGATCAACAAACAAATGAAAGAAAGACAAATCAGGAGAACAGAAATAAATCACCATCATGATACACTAGTACAGAGCCAATCCTAAAGCCATTTTTCAAGTTCCATATCCTTAGATACTTGAAAGGGTTCTCTCCCTTCTTTGAGAAATACACGATTCAATATAAACTAGCAGATCTAATAGAAACACAGTAGATTGTTGATTAACGGATGTCAAATACCTGAACTGCCTTTTTTCAGGATGCTACCTAATACAATTGTTGTTCTTTAAAAGAATTCGAAACTTGGCAGAAACGATCACGTTGATACAGCGCAAGATCAGAATTCAGATCTCTCAATAAAGTTAGGCTACTATGTGCAACCCTTTGTTCGCTGTATATTTCACTTGAATTTTATGTTTATGTATGGCTCGATATTCCAATATAAACTTTCCTTATATAATTGGTGAAATGGTCTGTTTATAATATTCTGCTTTAGATTATATGGACGATCAAGTATCCGGAGAGACCCCAAACACAATTAATCCAGATAAACAACGTTTCACTGTTGTCTATTATATTATAGACTTAAATAAAATCAAACATAGCAAAAAAATTATTATTTTGTTTACAATTCATTTCAACTGTAAAAAAAAAAGTCCAGTCTTTTATAAAAATGTATTTATGTTAGATTTTGAAAAATTGATATTTCTAATGAAAAATGAAAACATTAAGAAATTTTATCACATCGATTGAGATTTTAAAAATGTCAGTGATGACATACAAAGACATTTAGTTTCACAAGATTAAAAACTCTGGCCAGGGAACACATCACTTGGCCAGCTAAAAATATTCATCAGAGGTAATGTTTTGCTGTTAATTCAAAAATAATAATTGCACTTTTCAGTTTTACTTGTTCACTTGATAAAAAATGATGCACAACTTTTGTCAACCATATAGTGCTGAGTGCAGAGGTGGGTGTGAGAATTGTACAAGATAAAATCAGCCTTGTACAAGATAAAATCAGCCTAACTGTAAACATACCATCAATGATATGAAAAAAAAAAAAGTAACAATCACAAAATAGGTTATAGCAATTTTACAAATATTTGTCCAACTATCCAATTGTTTTGTTTTAAAAGTTTTGGACATTCCTTCAGAAATGAAGATTATTACATCCTAGCCCACACCCACCGCAGAACTGCAGGGCAGGGTTTGAACTCAGGACCATTGGATGACAGTCCAAAGTGCAAACCACTAGATAAAGTATATAAATCTATAATTTCTTTTAAACATGGAGGTCTCGTGGTTAATGAGTTAATTTCACAATCAATTCTTTTATCAGAGTTTTTGTTTAAAAATTTAATAAGAAAAAAAAACAAAACAAGGCAAAATTTTAATCAACCTTCACTCTTGAGTGCTAGCAATAATTAGGCAAACAATAAAACTGAAAGCCATTAAGGCATGTTCAAACTTGTATTTATTCAACTTAAAAAAACAACAACACATCACTTCCTGGCAAGACAGTAATAAGTAGACTTCACTATTGTTTCACCAGGCCAACTATCTCTTAAAATTATCTTTCATTCAGCAAAAAATGTTCACTTGGTAACATATCTTAATAATTAAACGTACAAAGCAATAAATGTTACTTTTTTTTGTGTGTTCATGTTTGTAATTGTTTGTTAGGGCAGAAAAATTAAAGACTTCTTTAGTTATTCTAAATGATTTTATTTCACTTGTATTCACTTCAACAAAGTTTTGGCAGACTTAAATTTATTATTCTAATTATGTACAGCTTTTAACAAAGAGTTTACAGTATGTTTGAAATGACAGTACACACAACATTAAAAAATAAAACAACTACAAGTGCAGTAAAAGATCATCAAATGTACAGAACGTAAATTACCTTTTTACACAACCTTAGCCTAAATATTTATTACATATTCAAAAAAGAATATTAAATTATGCACATTTGGTATGTTAACATTATTCTTTCTATAAATGCTTTGTAAGCATTTCAGTGATTGTATCTACTCTGCGAAGGGGAGATCATTAACATCAAAGGTTTTGCATACGGTAAGAAGTGCCATTTCATTGAAAATAGAATGAAGATTATTTTAAAACTCGATGATGGAGTGAACATGAACAGAAAAAAAAAAAAAATTCATGTTTCAACAAGGGGCCTGTTTGGGTGAAAAAGGATGCCCTGTCATTCTAGTTGTGCCAAAGCTTGCAAGATGTACACCAACAAAAACATGCAGATGATTGAATCTTGTTTTTTAAGTTTAATATATCTACACTAATGTAATCATAAAATAATAAGTCACTTAATGTACATGGAATTATGGGAGATACAATATATATGACTATGAATTCTGGGATATATTTCTTTTATCTTCATTTCTTAATAAATTTGTCTTGTAGTCTTGATACAAATAGAACAACACCATAAACATTATTGCAAATAATTTTGATCACTTGCATTATATTCCTAAGCCAACAGACTGATATGACTAACATAATGACAAGAGGTCAAAAGGTCAACAAGAACTTCAATGTTTATTAATGTTCAATTAATATGTACACTTGACTCAACAACATGAAACTACCAAAGAGTATAAGTCATTGTGATGTGACCTATAAATAATCTTATTAACATTCAGCCTATGGGCCCAAATATGATAAACTAGCACAACTCAACTATAGAAGAAGTGAATTCATAATAGCTAGTTTTTAAAGCGACAGAAGTAAACCTGATTTAGGAGGCAACATTAGCAGTGGACAGGGCCATGGGCGAGTATCATATATGATGGGCTGATGGTCACAAAAGATTCTTTTTATCGCAAGGCCCCCCCCCCCCCCCAAAAGGTGTGGGGCCTATGCCCCCATTTATAACTCATTAAGGCTCCCTTTGAATCTTACTAATGTTTTCAAAATGTCTTAAAAATAGACATGTTTAAGATGTATGTATAACTAGAACACTAATTCGAAGATGGTTTGCCTTTGTTAAGGCTATAGATTTCATATTTCATCCACAGGAATCAGAATTCTTTAATCATAATAATTTGAAATCAATGGTTACTTGTCAACTATCATTACCTAAATGTAATGCTCGAAATTGTTGACAAGTTAATATACTGTGTTAACTAGAGAGACCTTCATCTTAATACATAAGACACACTGATTTTCATAACATAATTTGCTCATGAATTAAATATTCTTCCAAGTCCAGTTTTTGAATGACATCAATGAAGTCAGCAGTTTTCTCAATATGATTTCTGGGATATAACTAATTCTAAAAGAAATAAAAATTATCCAAGATTTGAAACAATGGACTATCTGATTGGAAAATGAGTTGTTAACTTTCAAGTCTTAAGATCCTATTTATTTTTACAAGAATATCAAACATCCTTCAAGTGACCAGTCTTGCACCAATCAAACTACACTCTCAATTTGTACCACAACATAATAGAAACAAAACCTAGATATTACTACAAATGTCAAAGCAAAATGTTTTGTTCCTAAGTTCAATAAATAAAAACTCTGTACAGTTTCACATGGTGATTATAACTTAAAGCAAACACAAGTTTTGATGAACAGATTCTATTTTTAAAGCAACAAATATAACAAAACCAAAAAAAAAAAACAATAAATAATTATGTGAATCGCTAATGATGAAATGTAGGTCATCAGCTGTTCATCTCCTGTTCTAGCATGGCATCCAGTTCATCTGTAAGTCCTTGTAGCATGTCATCAATGTCACTTAAAACATTCCCAGAACTGACTGGCTTTTGACTGCAATTATAAACAGACACAAGTTATAAAATGTCAAAAGTTGCTATAAAGTATGGGATCTCTTAGTTTGGCAAGCACCAAGTCAAAGGTCAGCAGAGCAGGCTCTACTGACAACTACAAAGTAAACTAATCCCCTCACTCTTGCCAATATCTCATAAAGTAACTGTAGGACAACTATTGCATCACTTGTAAAATATTTACAAACGCTATAATAATAGTATATAAATATATTTTTTATCCATGAGGAAATTATTCAATAAATTATAAATCATGATGGGAACCTTCTTTTCTATTTAGCAGAAAAGTTCCTTTCTGACCTTGCAGTCTTTAGGGCAGATGATGTAAATAAAGGTCATCAGTTTCTGTGGCCCAAGGATAATGAGGGTGTCATGTGGCCAGCAAAACCTATTCCTTTACTTTTCCCCAAATTATGTTGGGTACCCATTACAGCTGGGTGGACTCAGAGGCACCCAAAGATCCTGAAATTGGAATTCCTCGTCTTCACCAGGATTTGAACCTGGGACCACTGGCTCAGAAGCAAAGCACTTTACTACTCGGCCACCTAGGCTCCATTTACTCCTATGAATTCAAGAGCACATGATTGCATGTCATAAATATTTTGAATTATTATTTTTTTAATATTAATATTGAATGACATAGGATGTAATCATCTCTTTTGAAGTAATGTCTGTAATTTTTAAGAAAAGACAAATTCAATTATTGGTTAACACCCGTGCTCTTACCATGGCCTGTGCCACACATGCATAAATAAAATTCAAGAACAAACAAACAGTTGGACAAACCTTTCTGCAGGAAGTGGAGGCAACACATCTGAAGGTTCAGAGATTGGTCTGGAGGGTTTAGGACTCAGCATGGGTTTAGGGTTTGGTACTGGGGCTCTTATTGCACCTGGAAGATTGTTTTAAAACAAATATTGTTCAATTATTTCTAACTGGTGTTCATCAGAATTTGGTCAAAGTTTATTTTAAGAAAGTGAAATAAATGACTTAAGAAAACAGTTCTGCTACATACTTTCAACCTATTAGAGGCATCAAAAAATGTTTGTGTTTGAAGATATAGTTTAATATAGTCTACAAAAATAAGATATATTCTACTAATTCAGTTAATTTATTTTTCTTATTTACTAATATACACAATAACTAATGAAAAAAAGTTAATTTAAAAAAAAGGGGTTTATACACACATTCATTCAGCACTTTGGGGATCAGTTGCACTGTTTTATAGATGTGCAAACAATATACAGACTAAGCTTCCAAAAAAATTTAAAAGTATATGCCATCATAGGATCATAAGTAGTAGTTTTATGAACTGTGTCTACATGATAAAGCTGTTATCAGGAATTATATCTGCAGTTGAGGGTCAGACTGGGCTCCATAGTCTTGGTCAGCAGCCAGTCTACAACAATCTGCTGTCCACAGTCATCTCAGACTAATGAGCCACTGTGGTTGACATTCGGCTTATAAACATTTGGCCTATAAATTGTGTTTGTCTGCCCAATCCACATTTCACTATAAAAATACCAAGCACAAGCTGGATACCTTAAAAGAGTTTTGCAAAACCTATGTAATGTCCAATCACCCCCCTCACCCCGAGCAAGAGTGTTGCTATCATTTGACAGCTGCACTGGATCGGACACTTATCCTGCAAGGGGGACAGCCACATGTCAAAAGAAATCTAGTGTGACGAGCTTAAAGAAGGATGGCGTAACAAAGATGCCCCCCATAAGGGCTATAAAGATCAACTCAGAAGCCATTATGCTCTCATAGCATAGAGGAAAGTAGTTGGCAAAAGATAGTCTCTGAAAGACACAGTTGGAGAGTTCTCACAAAAGCCACCGGATACACATTTGAGACCCAAAGAAAAACCTTTTTTGAAGACAGGCGCAGAAGACAAAATAAAACATAAATAAACCCCCAGCGAACAATGGCTTTGTCTGCATCAGATGTGAAGACTTTACAGCTTTCAACTGGGTTCGCAGAGTCATTTAAACACTGCTGTCATCTTTAATCTTCAGAATGGAAGACATTGCCTATTAAAAGCTATCTCGACATGACCAATGCATAATTTTTCAACTCAGAACCAGATACAACAGAAAGAGACAACATATGTTCTGGAAGCTTAATGTTGGGACGAGCGAAACCTGCCCTTGTGGAGCATTACCAGAAAATGCTGACCATGTCCTTCAAAGCTGCGTACTATATCAAAACTCCTGAACAAGACTCTGACCCCACAACCCTCTCATAGAAGAAAAACTATACAGAGAACTGCCTGATCTGGAAACCACTGCGCAAATGATCTCAGATATAGGATTACTGATCCTGAACCCTCCAACATGTAACATGAGAACGAAGAAGAAGAAATCATTAAGTAGCTGTTGCAAGTACCAGAACAAACTAAACCTTAAAAACATTCTTTTTTAAATGCCATTCTTTTGACAAACACCAAAACTTTATGTATCTCTATATCTACCTAGAAATCTGTAATCAACAGCTATGACTGGGCAGAACTAGATCATGACCGTGGAGCCAAATGCTAGTGTCTAAGGCTGCATGAATAGTGAACAGCAATGACCTTCCAAAAAAAGAGCCCAGCAAATGAAGACAAGGCAGAGGCCCATACTACCTGTCCTCTATTGTAACTGGTGTTTGATAAGGAAACTTGGACTCCGCCACCATTTTCCTGTTTATAGAGAAAGGGAGCTTGTTGACTATAAAAGAGGAGTTTGTATTGGTCACAGAGGTGACATATCTCTCAGCAATCTATACTATACAAGGCGTTTAATATTTTTTCAATTACTGAACTGTGCACAAATGGTAGGTACATATAATTTAAAAGTAAATACACAAGGGCTTGATTTTGGAAGTAGTCAGTGTAATCATTTCAAGCATGATTTTCGAAAACTCTTTAAATTTTTAGATCATTAACAAACAATTGACAAAACAGACAACACAAAAGAAATGGAAACTTGAAGTGTATGCTAATCAATCATTCATCATAAATTTCTTTAAAAAAAAATAAAAAAATTTGGAGAAATATGGATTTAATTATTTGTTCCTTTTTTCCGTTACTCCCCTTTATCTATAGTATTTCATCTACAATATATTCAAACTTTTTGCGTTCTAAGATTAGTGTATGAAGTAAGATAGTTGACCTTACCTGAGGGGTTGGGTGGTTTGTTGACTTTATTTTGTACATGTGAGGGTGGCATGCTTCCATTGTAACCTGATGACCTTGACTGCTCATTGATAGTCATATGCTGCGTGTGTGATTTGTACTGAGATGAGGAGTTTGAATATTTTAGAGATTCACTGTCAAACACATTGGGGTTAAGGTCAACATTCCTATGTCCACCATCCATGTCCACAGTCTGGACAATGGAGGGCTTAGCGTTGGCGGCTCTTTGCTTTATGGTCCCAACATTTTCATTAGCGAATGGCAGAGTGTTGGAGTCTATGCTCGAAGAGGATGAGTTTGATTCGAAGCTGGTAGTCGACTCGCTACGTTTGTCGTGGCATATGGCATGCATGGTGTCATGCTCTGGTGTGCTTTCATGCTCACTGCTAGCTGGAGATCCACTGGTTACCGAAAGAGCATTTGGATGCTTACGCAGCTGGACTCCACCGATTGGCCCAGGGTGAGTGTTGGGGGATGGTTTAGGTGTGGGCAGTACAGGCATTACATTACCTGCAAGGCGAGGATGATTCATAGCAGAGCTGCCTGGTGGAATGAAATTCCGTGGCCCAGGGTGGTTGGGTCTGGGTTTATTTCCATAATCACGCTGGTGCATGCCATACTCTCCTTTCCCTCGTAAGGAAGGTATTCCATAGTTGTGTATTTTCGGAGTGATGATATCCATAGCGATTGGTGGCGGTGGAGGAGGGAAATCGTCGCTGTCAGTTGACACATTGTCAGGGAACTGATCTTCTTCCTCTGTTTTCTTGCCGAACTTTTCAGACAAGCTTTTTACGCAGCTGGCAAATGCCTGAACTTGAGGCTGTCCAGTTTGGGCAGTGGGGAGATTTGTGGCAGGATGTGGAGATGATGGCTGAGATGGAGCATGCTGCTGTGATGGGTGAACTTGTGCTGTGTAAGGCAGCTGTTGTTGAGGTTTAGGCATGTTGGCCATTGCCATCGGAGACTTGGGTGGCACTGGTGATTTTGGCTGTGCCTGCTGCTGCACTTGTGGCTGAATGATGACCTTGGGCTTGGCAAACACAGGAGGCTGCTGGGAGGAAGGGGCAGGCTGTGGAGAGATGGGTGTAGCTGCTACTATTAGTTTTGGAGCAGTTCCAGGTTTGGGAGACAAAGGCTTCTGGGCCACAGCTGGAGTGTTGAGCGTAGATTGGGTCTGTTGCTGGTAATGCTGAGGTTGCTGCTGCTGTTGTGGTGGGAGCATGGGCTGCTGGGGATGTGTCTGAATCTGCTGCTGAAACTTGTTTGCCACAGATGGTGAATGTGGCTTCTGGGGCTTCTGCATGACAGGAGGTGGAGGCTGCTTTAAAGCAGCAACAATTGTAGTGGGCTGAGGGTGCACAGAGGCAGAAACTGTTATAGTTGTTGGTGCATTCAAGTTTCTGCTGGGTGATACAGGTGCACTCTGAGACAGTAGATTAGTTTCCTCCCTTATAGAGTGGGTTCGTTTAGGCGGAGGAGGAGGTATTTTCTTAGCCCCTTTGCCTCCAGGGGACAAAGACTTGGGCTGACCAGAAAACGTTGAATCATTCTCTGTATTGATATGCAAGGACCCAGTCAGTGAGACATTCATTGCAGTCTGGGAAATGTGTGGAGGAACAATCTGAGGAGTATCATAAATATGTTCTCGGGCATCTACACGAGCCATGTTGTTGTTATTGTTTGGACCTGGTTTGACATGAGTCGCACTGTAATACAAACTTTTATTTCCATCAGTATTAATCTCCGACTCGTGTTTCTCAGATTCAGACTTGACCATCGCCTTGGGGACAGGATTGCGTTTGTCAAGTGCCACTTGATATGTTGCAAAGTCATTCTCATCCAATACTTTCCCAGTGTTGTCTAAAAACACATCGTTTTCAGAAGATCTTCTAGTCGACCCTTGAAACGAGTGATACATGAGTGGCTGACCATTACTGTCCCTCTTGTCTTCCGATGTACTTGACCTTGTGTTCCTCTTGACCTGGATGGCCACTATGTCAGGCTGCAAACTTCCAGCGCTCCCCATTGAGTTGTGTCTGTAAGGAGTTGCTCCTGCAAGCCCAGCATCCTCCCTGGGCAAGGGAATGACCCTCATTTCTCCCTGTCCAGCTGCGCCACCGCTCCCCACACTGCTCCCACTGTTTCCGCTGCTGATAGTGCTAATGCTGTCTCCCGATGGGGACTTCTTGGGGCGCGCCCCGCCCATCGTGGTTTCATACACATGCTGTGGGATGGCAGTTATCTCACTACCAGACCATCTCCCTGTGATGGGGGGAGCTGGTGGGGGTGGCTCCAACAGCTCCAATGATGCAGTCCGACCATCCACAGATGACAACCTCTTTCCCCCACTGGTAATCCTCTTCAGCCTGTCTATAGCCAGCATGATCTTCTTCTGATGACCTGTAATATAGTCAACAAAGATTAAGATTACCATTGACTTAATTAAAAAGAAAACAACAAAAAATGTGTTCCTACTTAACAACTAGAATGTTCCAATGAAAAATGCTAAAATGCTCGTAAAAAAAAAAAAGAAGAAATAATTTGATATTTAACAATAAATGTTAACATTAAATGTCATAATGTAAAACAACAACAAAAAAAACAACAACAACAAACAAACAAACCAACTACAACAACAGAAGCTTTATAAAGTGTACTTTACTATTCTCTATTGATTGATTGATCTAAATAACCATATTAGTTATTTCTAATGATCTTTTTTACATCAACATATATTTATGGAAACTCAAACCCAAACTGTTATGGCAAGTCCTTTTCTATTATATTTAAAATATGTCTGAGTGGTTAAGCGCTTGACTTGTGAACCTGGGGTTCTGTGTTCAAATGTCTATCTCAATGAAGGCTACGATTTTGAATTTCAGGATCTTTAGGGCGCCTCTGAGCCCAACCAATTGGTGCCTGACATTAGTTGGGGGAAAGTAAAGGTGGTTGGTCATTGTGCTGGCCACATGACATCCTCGTTAACTATCAGCCACAGAAAGAGATGACTCTCAGATGCTCTCTAAATCCCAAAGTCTGAAAGGGGAACTTACTATAATAATAAAAAGTTTCCTATACAAGTTATCTTCCACACCAAATTTAAAAAAAAATCTTTTTTCAATGCCACTAATTAAATCTCAATCCTCAATAGAGATTTTCAAACATGGTGGAAAACTGATTAATTGCAAAAGCTTTTAGGTGTATCCGGTGTACAACATAAAGTGTTGCTAAGCTAAATCATTTGAAAAGTTGAATCATGAATGTCCTGAACACTGCAGCATCACATTTTCTAAGCACTTCCGTTTGCAACTTTTATTTAGTTGGCAATTTTCGAGCTCAATTTTGCGTCCTTGACATTGTTTAATTCATCGTGAAAATTTCTGCAAATTTGGTATACGCTCTAAAAATAGGCCTACACAATGAAACATTGACATTTGATGTTCCGATACTGCAAAAGGATAATTAAATCTCTCGAATTACAGGCTCGTTATTTAATGCAGGGTATCCAGAAAATTGGGGGATTTGAGACTAAATTTCGTTTATCTAAAAGTGTTGTAAACGTCGCCAATAATGGAAGGTGTCACTGTGACACAGTTTATCGTCTGCTAAGACATGACAAGAAGGGAAAGCAACAGATTAGAGTTAGTCATCCATGCCAGGACACAGTTTTTCAAGACGTGTTAGCTGGGGAGAAGCGTAACCGACTAAATATTTATATCCACGAGCTGTGTCTCAACCCAGGCCTTAGGCGGGGCCTTCGACATTCACGTCACGGAGGTCACGCCTTAGGTCGTGGGGACATGAAACAATGACCACAGGACGCTGTACTTCACAATGCAATCTTGACCACAACAGCTCACGATCAAGTTGCTAAATCTGACGAAGTTTGTCCTCTTCGTAATATTTCGGTATGGGTGTCAGGCACATAACTCCCAGACGTAGGCCTACTTTTGTGTGACAAGAATGACGTAAGACCACGTGGGTACAATTCATCCAATTGCAAAGTATTCACTATCCACTATAAAGAGTGGACTCTCTCCAAAAGTATACCATATAGAAACGAAAACACACTAAAAGACAGAAACAGAAATACAAATGGACAAATTCATAGAGTGGAATCGTGAAAGTGTGTAGTTGCTTACATTGATTGTAATCGATTATATTGCAGCTATTATTTTAACGAGGACACTAGAACCGTGATTGTAAACTTTTGATTCTTCGATGTACGGAGCCTAATTATGGAATCAACATAATATATTTTTAAAGGAGTACTTCCAAATAATGTAGGTTAACACACACACACACACGTATAATGTGAACCAACTCAGTTGACCAACCCGAAAGAACACATTAAGAGGATACTTAACAATAATATCAAATGAATGGTTTGAATTTCATTACGAATCAGAAGTAAAAGCAAGAGTTCAATGAGAAATCGATACCAGAATGTAATGAACTGGACTCGATTACACCATAATACACTGTAAATAGAATCGTTTTATCACGAGTCGATTGATTGGAATGACTGACCGACTTTTCTTTTTTCTAAGCTAACGCTGAAAAAAAAATCATCAAATCTGCCTACACCTGTAAAAAGATCTAAGACCTAAACCTTTTAATATATTCTAGTATAAAAGTCCAAAAGTAAAACAAGCGAAACACTGTGTGTGTTTATTTAAAATGGCTAACACGCGGTAAAGCGCACGCGTACTCACTTCAACTTAACAGACTTAATGGAGTCCCGATTTTCTCATGGGAAAACCCGACTGTGCCACTTATATGAACAATTGTCTTTGTTTTTTAATACCTGGCTTTGCTTTGTTTTTTTCTCTTTGTGTTTTTTTTTGTTTGTTTTGTTTTATAATAAAAGCTATTTATATTGTTTTAATAGTTCAATATCGACTTAAGATGCCTCATTGACCTAAATCTAGTAAACTGTCTTGTAGGACAAATGACTATATTTTAAGATCACTACTATTATCTAATGAACGTTGATGCCAAGTTTTTTTAAGATTGGTCAAGCGATTTTTATTTCTATAAAGGACATACATAAATACTCCTTACATTCTACTTTATATATTAGATGTGACATCTGAGACTTACTTTAAAGCCCATCTACAAAATACAGGCTCAACATCCGGATAAACTATTATGACAAATAGTCTTTGGAATTTATTTAAGGAGGTGTGTCACGTGACAACCATAATTCCACATAACCGTACTACTAATATAGAGAAACCTCGGATTAGTTCATGGAAAAAGCCCTTTAACCAATATTTAACCAATATGTTCACACAGTAATTAAAAGAAGAAAGAAAACCTGGCACTTTGATAAGCGACACACAAATCTAAGACGACTTGGAAGCGGAGAGAACTTGGAAGAAATCTAAATCAAAATATCCAATCACTAGAACAATAATGTATTCATGAAAAATAAAAGGCCATTTGTCAGAGCAAGCTAGACCCCCCTTCCCTCCTCTCTAGTTAGAGAACTACATGAACTAGCAAACAAAACAGAGGAAACTTGCACGTGTCACTATTGTTGCCATTATGAATAGAAATAAAAAAAAAACTCGTTTGTTAGTTTTGTGTGTAACTTGAAGAAAGAGACACGCTTCTGTAACAAATAGTTTCCACCGCCATCCTTTTTGGGGGGGGGGGGGAGGGTAGAATGCTAGAAATGCATTTCACGCTCGATTCATCGCTTGAACTGGTACAACCTGTTCTGTTGGAGACTTTGGGACGCGCAGACACGTGATTATTGACTTTACTACAAAGTAAACAAGAACATAACACCAGTAAATAAACGAGATTGCGATAACAATCCAAATCTCAAATCGAGTCAGCTCTAAAACTCAAAAGATCTTCGGATTGAGTTGATGCGATGTTAGGGTGTATTAAAGTGTAGTTTACGACATTTAAGATATGCCAAAAGCATGCAAGTGTGTATTATTGCCAGCACAACGGCCAACAGTCTTATATTCAAAATAGAGGAAGCAGCAGCTGCCTACTTAATAATGGTGACCATCAACGGGTAAAAGCAAACACGACATAAAGGTCAAATAGTTTTTGAAAATATAGTGCCAAATTCAAAATCAATCTATCAAGTAAAATTCACGTTTCACAAAAAAAAAAAAAAAAAGCTTAAAGCTTATCTAAGGGAAACAACTCAATTTACAACCAACTATATATCCCAATAGAGTAGAAGTTCTTTCCCTTTTTTTTATCAAACCAAAAAAATAAAAACATTACCAACAAGTACTTAATTTTTTTCATTGATTCATGTCTTGTTAGGTACAATGGGTTTAAAGTTTCAACTTATCCAAGAATGGGTTTGGAAGAAATAACATGGGCAATAGCTAAGGGGGACTAATCCCCTCACCTTTAGCTATATCTATGAATGCTGTAGACTTTATTTTCTTTGTTGGCATCAAACAAAATAATTAATTACTGGTAACTAATAAACTAATTGGTTATCTATTTTATTGATATATGTATTGTCTTCGCCAATGAATAATTGGACAAAGTGTCAACTTGATCCGAGACTGGGTGTGGGAGAAATAACGTGTACATACTTTAAGACAGCCAGAGAGAATTGATATAGATCTAAGTTTTGTAAAAAGCTGTGATCGATTATGCCACATTTTGAATCCCTGGGTACACGTACACTAGACATAGATCTCAATACTTTATAAACAACTTACCAATACAATGAAATTGTATAGATCCGAATTAAAATTTTATTTTAAAAAAAGTCTTTCTATGAAAAACAAACAAACTCTTTTAAAATGTGTCTCGACACCAAGACATCAAAGAAAGTACACTGGAATAAAAACAAAAGTGTGAACAGTCCACAAGGAGAGCACATGTACTCGCCCTGCAGCTCAACAACAGATGAGTCCCGAGAAAATGTCTCCACAACTAGATCTAGACAACACACACACAGAACCTGAGAGCACAAACTGAAATGTCAGTAAAAAGGCCAGAAATCACGTCACTGAATTAACTCGTGAATCAACGGGATGCAACTCTGAATAAGAAATGCACCTCTCTGTTTGCATCGGAACACACTCGCACGTATATCCACACACACACACACACAGACATATGAAACTCCACCAACTCCTTATCTGTTTATATACTCGCATCGCATGGGCCTACAAAGAAGAATCACCAGGGATTAAAACAAAAAAATAAGGTCTCCGAGTCAGCTTAATGAAAACGCCCAAGAAAAAAAAAAAGATACAAATAATAGCTACAGTGCCAATTTATATTCATTATTAATAGGTGGATGATAAAAAATTGGGTGGGTATGGGTGGGAGGGGGGAGTTAATCGTTCCACATCCCCCCCCCCTATGCAACACAACTCCTCCCTTGTTCAGGTCCTTAGATTGACCAGCTTACAGCCAGCTTATCTTGCAGCTTTCTTTATTCAGACTTGTATACGTCGGTGATAAACAATCCACCCCTCCCCTCTCTTTCTGCTCTCCCCCCTCACCCCCCCCCCCCAACGTAATTTGTATACGTAGATTTATACACGCAGGTAAATAGCCGAACAGGCAAAGAGACTGTTGTGAAAGAGGGGGCAGGAGGTATTAGATGAGGGTAAAAAAAAAATGAAGAGGAGTTGCAAGGGCGCCCTCCTGTGTTTGATAAACAAGACGACGCAAGCTGGAAGAGGTTCATTAGCACAGGCAGACACTAAGGCTTAATTAATGAGGTCCCACAATTCAAAGTGATGTCATCTCGTCATGTTTAAAACCCTCGACACGGCCTCGGCAGTGAGCCTCGTGGTTTGTCCTTCAGTTGACTTCAGTGTCCCCCCCCCCTACTCACGTGTGTTGAATGACCTCAACAGAATGCAGTGATCAAGTTTGAAGTCACACGAACTACTTCAATGTCAAGAAGACATGCGCTTTTTTAAAAAAAAATCCAAACACTGAAGTCTCACCTATGTAAATTAGACGTCAATAAAAATTACAATAGGTGTGGCGGTAGAGAAAACGGTGACAAGATTGTTTGGTGTTTGCACCTTCCAGGTCATCTAAGTTTAGAAATAGACACCATTTTATTTTCTACCAAGTCTCTCTTCAGTAAACAACCTTTCACCTATTTCTATTAATGTATATATATATATAAACACACAGCTTCTCTCAACCCTGTTTTAATGTGGCTGGTTAGCCGTGTACCCGCTAGTTTGTGTTCCATTTTACATGCCTAGAATACATCAGGTTGAGAAACGTTGAGACAAAGTAAAAAGGATACAAACAAAAAACAGGTTAACATAACTCTGCATAGTTTTTACGTTGACAGAAATAATTGTAGTTTGTAACCCCTTCCGGAAGCGCGGATAACTATTTGGGTTAATAATAAAGCACACACAAAAACACACATACACATAGCACGCACACACGCACGACGAAGGGAAGTAACAGGCTGTGCAGAAGTGTTAGCAGAGTAAGCGTCCTTGTTAAAATAGGCGGAGATAAACACATTTTTTAGGCAAACATTTTCCTTATTCATAAATCAAAGAAAATAATGTCAACTTTTTTTTTTTAAACAGCTATTTATACCGGGGGAAGTAAAGGCAGTCTGTCGTTGTGCTGGCCACATGACACTCTCGCTAACCGTCGGCCATAAAAACCGATGAACCTTAAGCCTACATAGATAACAAGGATCATTAAAGGGTGTCGGTACCTATATTGAAACCAAACGTATGATAGCATGGGAAACGCAAAACAGGACGGAACCTAGTCCAGAGACCAAAAATGAAAAGGGTGTGGGGGCCATCACGCTTTTTAGAAATGCATCATGTCTACATATTGGTATGTAGAGGAAAGGCAGAGGTGCCCAAACGTATCCAATGAGGTAGTTCCGAATCTCTGACCTACTTTATAAAAAGTCACGTGACTGTGGTCTTTACATGGCAATATCTTGCTATGATAAGATGTAGATCTAGATTTAGTGCTAGCCTAGATCTAGTAGACCTACTAAATAATTATAAAAATTAGTGAATTATTGTAATATACTTTTTATTACTTAAAGATGTATAGATCTAGACTATTTTCATGTTAAAGTTACAATGAAATCAATGAGGTTATTAATGTAAACAACACACCCACGTGACTGAGAAGAGATCCGGAACTACCCCATTGTCTAGTGCCCAAATATTTCCAGACGGCGGAGTTGATGATGATATACTCATTCGGATCAATAAAGTTAGGTCTGCCTTTTCAACTCTTCCTGCAATCTGGCGCTCAAAGGCACTATCTCTACATAACAAGATACGAATCTATTATACAAACGTTCAGTCGGTCCTTCTATACGGTTCAGAAACACGGAGTGTCACTAAAACAAAAATGGAAAAGCTCCAGACCTTTGTTAACAGATGCTTAAGCCGGATATTAGGAAAAGATACTGCCAATTTGTGGGAGAGAACTAGAGAAAAACCCATAGGCCAAGACATCACAAAGCGAAATTGGAGCTGGATAGGACACACCCTGCGAAAACCAGCTACCAATGTTGCAAGGCAGGTACTTGATTGGAATCCGCAAGGAAAAAGGAAATTGGGCAGACCCAAGCAAACCTGGAAGAGGTCAATCATCAGTGAAGCTGAGGGTACTGGAATGAGATGGGAGCAGTTAAAGAAAGCTGCTCAGAACCGAGCTCAGTGGAGAGGTTTGGTAGCGGCCCTATTCTCCCCTGGGAGTACACAGGATTAAGTCAAGTAAGTCAAATATTTCCAGTGGCGGGATGTCTCTGGTTTAGAACACTTAAAATGTCAATTGGAAGGGAGCAACACCGAGGTCAATGTACTTCTTATGTTAAATTTGGAGGAAAATCCATTTAATTTCTACAGCATACAACATCCCGTATGAGTCTTCTCTAACAAAATATTTTCAATGTTGTTATACTAAGACATGATTCTCAAACTGGAGTATGTGGGTACAAAGTAATTGGATTGAAGTCAGACAAGGAACTTCCAAATGTTTATGAGGTGAGGATTCAGATGATGTGTATCCAGTGCTTTTTTTTTTTGTGTGAAATAAACGTTAAAATGCGAGAAAATATTTTTTCCCCACATTGAAAAAGGTGCTGGCACACTGTACCCGGTGGGTACCGTCATAAAAAAGCACTATGTGTATCTCTCTCTCTCTCTCTCTATATATATATATATATATATGTATGTGTATGTGTGTGCCCCTCAAGAAAAAGTGGTACATATAATGAAAAGTGTCATGAAAATAAAAAGGAGAGATTTGAGAAAATACCACAAAGAATTTAGATTTCATAACTTAATAACATCATTGCAATGGAAGTATTTCCGTTGGTGAATGAGTCTGTGGCCAATACTCATGTCTATGAAAATCTGGGTGCCTAGCCATTGATTTCAAGTGACCATTTATCCAATAATCAATTATACATTATTATATTCACTAAAACCGTATTAAATTGACACCATATACTCTACCCAAAGATGCATTTTGTATTGCCTCGTATGAAATAAATTGGCTTCAATCCTTTGATTAGTTTTTAAGAAACATAACTATCTCATGTTCCATGGCGTTGCACCTTCTAAAAAAACCTAAAATTTGTATGCATTAGCTGGGAAGAGGCAGTGGGCGCAACCAACCTCTGTTTTCAGGAAGCTTACCAGTTTCAATCAATCTCCTCCCCCCACCCCCCCAACTATTGCAGGATCTATATAATTTGAAAGATTCAAACAAAACTGACCTAGTTTTTGTATTCCAATCTCTTCCAGGTCCTCCCAGGTGATGTCAGTGACGTAATCGATGTTGTCATAGCCCTGACCACAGAGTGTGTCCAGGTAGGTGCCAAGCCCCAGCAGGTGGAGCCACTCCACGAGGTCATTCTGTGGACAGTCAATTGTTGAAACTTTTATGCAAGAGACATTGGAGGAAAAAAAAAAGGAAGGGGTGAACTTGACCATCTAACATTAGTTGCATATGAAACATTTTCTTGGTGAACTTGACCATCTAACATTAGTTGCATATGAAACATTTTCTTGGTGAGCTTGACCATCTAACATTAGTTGCATATGAAACATTTTCTTGGTGAGCTTGACCATCTAACATTAGTTGCATATGAAACATTTTCTTGGTGAGCTTGACCATCTAACATTAGTTGCATATGAAACATTTTCTTGGTGAACTTGACCATCTAACATTAGTTGCATATGAAACATTTTCTTGGTGAGCTTGACCATCTAACATTAGTTGCATATGAAACATTTTCTTGGTGAACTTGACCATCTAACATTAGTTGCATATGAAACATTTTCTTGGTGAGCTTGACCATCTAACATTAGTTGCATATGAAACATTTTCTTGGTGAGCTTGACCATCTAACATTAGTTGCATATGAAACATTTTCTTGGTGAGCTTGACCATCTAACATTAGTTGCATATGAAACATTTTCTTGGTGAACTTGACCATCTAACATTAGTTGCATATGAAACATTTTCTTGGTGAGCTTGACCATCTAACATTAGTTGCATATGAAACATTTTCTTGGTGAGCTTGACCATCTAACATTAGTTGCATATGAAACATTTTCTTTTTAATATTAACTTTTATTCTCACTGAATGGGAGATAACTGTGCTGACTTAATGGAGTCCTTTCTAATGTGGAATCACTAAAAAAATTCTCACAGTTCCCATTAGAGAATGAAATGGGTTGCCTGAATCAGCCAGGAAAACCATGACTTAGCAAAGTCATTGATTAACATGACTAGATCGACACATGAAATGCATGCTTAGGACTGTAATTAGGCCTATCTTCTTTTTTGAAGCAACATCTGTATTTATAATAAACGTCTGTAATATATAAGATACAATTCATTCCCAGCTTAGAGTGAGACTCAAAAATCAACCACAAATCTGAACACAAGCATAAAAGTATAGAAAAGTTACTTGAAAAAGATGGGCATACACTTCTATATTTGGACCTACAAAGGGATGGGGGGCATTACAAGGGTCGCTGAGACTGGACTAAGTCACATTACAAACTGTCTCTGCAAAAAAAAAAAAAAATGGACTCCAGAAATTCTGATCCTATTCTAAAAAGAAACAATTACTAAGGAATCCCACAACTCAATCTGGCCATAGTTGGAAGGAACCTCTAGCTCACAGGCGGATAAGCTTCATTTTATTCATCTATTTAGGTTCTAATAATATTTAGAAAGCCAAACGTACAGGCTTATAGTCGGGTATACCATCGTGGATGTTGAGACGAGCGATCTCACTCTTCAGACGTTTTCTGTGTGCAGGCTTTGTGATACCAATAGCAGTCAAGTCCTAAAGAAACAACAAAGAAAATGAGGACTTAATTGTAGGACATTATAATACAAAGAGCAAACGAAAAAAGTGTGTGTGTGTTTGTGTGGTTAAGCTATTGTGGGCATAATATATTGTAAGGTGTCTATAACATGTGCCTAAACGTCTTTCTTTATATGTATTGTAGATTTGGAAATGTATTTGGTCTACATGTACATGCATACAAATGAAAATAATGTTATTTGCAGGCAACATAAGTAAGAGCTTGACTTGACACTTGAACTTTCTGCCCTATAACCCCATTTCATTCCAATCAACGATTTAGAATAAAGGGAAATACAGGAGAAAATGTAACACAAATATTTCCTATGTCATGGATTTTTAAAGGAAAACATCTGTGTCATTGTTGGTGAGCGTGTTTAAAAGTAAACATATTTCTGCATATATATATATATATATGTATGTATGTGTGTATGTTATGTGTGTATGTGTGTGTGTAAGTATATGTGAGTGAGTGGGAAGTAATCTTACCGCTCATTTGGGGGTCGTGTGTGAGATGGTGAACACTGGTATAACTTACCTCAGGGGTCATACGGGAGATGGTGGGCATATCGTAGCCGGCTTGATAAAACAAAGGATAGTACTCCACAAAGCCAAGTTCATGAAGCCAGGCATGGAGCACCTCGTTGTCCTGTAGGCAAAGTCACAAAGTGACCATAAGTTAGCCAAATACAGAAAATACAAAGTGACCACAAGTTAGCAAAATACAGAAAAAGCAAAGTGACCACAAAGTTAGCCAAATACAAAAAAAAAAAAATACAACACAAAGGGACCACAAGTTAGCCAAATACAGAAAATACAAACTGATCACAAGTTAGCCAAATACAGAAAATACAAAGTGTCAAAACACCATTGAAAGAAACTATTTTGTAATGAAACCAAACGTTAACGGGACGGTGTATAATATTTGTATCTGTTTTTGTGGACCACAGCTCATTAAAGTGACCAGCAGCTTGACTGTCTGATTCTACTCTAAAAAAATGTTTGAACCCCGTTTGAATAGGATACACTTAGAAGAGAGATGATCGATCCCGAATCAATATACAACAGTACACGCGAGCCTACTTCAGTTCAACCACTAGACCATCCAAACCAAACATAAAGTTCATACAAATAGAGTGAAGGGAGCGCACCATTCAATGGATGCCATATTCTCTCCACATTGCAAGCTTTATCTCCTTTGCCTACATAAAAGTAAATGAATTAAGTACCACTAATTGACAAACTAATTGGTTAATGTTCTGATCCATTCCCTGTGTTGTCATCGACAATGGATAATTATGCAAAATTTAAACTTGATCCGAAAATGGGAAGGGGAGAAAAAAAAATGAAAAAGAATACACCCTGACAGACAGACAGACAGACAGTTAATATGAGCGTGTAAGAAAACATAAATTATTGCCTTCCAAGATAGGCAGGGAGTGAGACATATTTTAATAAACTGTTCACTAATGGTACAGTAAAAATTGTGTACAGTTATATACATATGGGGGCCACCTGATTATGAAAGAATAATCAACAAGTGACAAAGATAAAAGTACATTTCTTGTTCCTTATGCTAGGACAAATTCATATAAAGGCTTTTTTTTTCTTATAGCCAATAGAACATGGAAAGGTTTGCCAGGAAAACTAATGACTTAGTACTAATTATAACACATGGATACACATGGATGTTTATGTAGGACGTAATTATCTTATTTTTGTGAGAGCAGAAACGTCCGTAACGTATAAGAAAATAAGTTTTACTTACAGGCACGCCGGCCTGGAACAGCTGAAGGACGTTGATGGTGGAGGTGTAGCCAGGCTCCTCCAGACGGTCCAGGCTACCGAGGCTGGAGCTGGACGTACTGTGGTAGCTCTGTCTGGAGGAAACGCCAGACTCGTAGCTCTGGCCGGACAGTCGGTGCTGCTGGTTGTTGACGTGGATGTTGATGAAGTTGTGGGTGGGCTGGAGGAACGAATACACAGGAATCGAATATAACTTAACAGAAGTCTAATATGAAATACATGGAAGTGGCTTTTAAAATAGCTCTGAAATCGAATTATACTTAAAGTGAGTGCGAACGAATACACAGGAATCGAATATAACTTAACAGAAGTCTAATATGAAATACATGGAAGTGACTTTTAAAATAGCTCTGAAATCGAATTATACATAAAGTGAGTGCATATGACATACGTAGAGGCGAACAAAAGTCGGACATAACATACATAGAGTCCAATAAACGTAGAGTAAGTCAAACAATATACAGGGTATCGAAAATAAGACTAGAAAGTCGAGTACAACATATAAGGAGCCGAGTATAATATACCGTTGAAGTGGAATATACAATAGAGAGGGTCGATTCTAACAAAGAGTCGAATAAAGTGCTGACTGGGTCAAGCCTATCATACAGGAAGTGAAAAAAAAAACGAAAAATAAGTCGACTATTTTTTTAAAATCTCTTTGTTTAGAGGTCAAAATGAAAAGCGGAAGAGAAAAGTCCCTCGAGAGGAGAGCTCGGAAACAAGTTAGAAATGGATGGCGTTCATTGGCGGGAATAAGTTCACACGAGAATGATATTCCAACAGTCTTAAAAACCAGTCCCCGTGTTCAGAATGATGCTGATAAGCAAAGCAGCATGTTCTGTTTGGATTAGCAGACACCAAGCAAGAAGCACGAGCTCGTGACATAATTGGCGGGAAAGTGTGGCATCTTAAAAAGGCAAACAATAATAAAAGATCCTGTGGCTGATGGATTGTGGGAAGCTTGCCACTTGTCGTTTAACAAAAAAAAAACACACACACAGAAACATTCCAATGTTACATTTGAAAGTACGCCAACTTTTGCATTTTAAAAATGGCGCGAAAAAAAAAAAGTCTGTGCAACCGTTACAAAATTGAACATAAAACGAAGAAAGAAGACAGTCACTCGTGCAGTTTGATCACAAAAAACTGTGGGGGAGAGAACTTTTAGATGCAAGAACAAAACTGGTCAGATCAAGCATCATCAATCGAAATGTGTACACGAAAAGAGACACGAAAAACCCAACTGAAGGTCAGTGTCCTACAAACCGCAGCCTACCGCCTGGGATGAGATGAAAATGTCGTCGAAGTGGCGCCACCCATGCACCACGAGGCGTTGTGGGAACACTGCTAATAAATTATGCACGTTATTTTTACATAATGAATTCTTTTGTTTAAAAAAGGTCATAAGCATTCAAACACCACATTAGAAACAAAAATAAACAACATAAAGCATCCTTTTGCCCTAAAGATAACTATGGATGATACAATAAAGCTCTGTAAAAGGTACACGTCTCACTTCTGAATGTTACTCGTGGTTTTGTTAAACGCAGACAGAACGAGGAAAAGAATTTAAGGGTTAGTTCAACGAAAGTTGAAAGAGTCCGGAATAAAACTAGCACAGCAGTTAAACGACCAACCAACTCAAATTACAGCTTTAATTTAAACACACAAAACACACACAACAAAGTTATTTTCAGGTCTTGAAATTAAACCATTTCTCTAATCTGTAACATAATATACATTCATTTCTTAATGATTCAAACAAAAAAATCAATTTCCCCCTAAGAAATAAATGCAAACACCAGCAGAAACTATAAAATTTGCAATCTATCAAATAAAAATAAAAAAAGAGAGACAGCTCTATTAAAAGCAATGAATTTAAACGAACCAATTAATTTGAAGTTGTTTACATCTTAGCCAGGAATAACAAGTTGTATAAAGTCTGAAAACCCTGCCGCTAATTGTCAATTATCCAGTTTAGAAAAAAAAAACTTCCATTATATCGAACTCGCCTTAAGAAAGCAGAGTCCACAAACAACTTTGAATCTAAATATAGAACAAGGGCAGTCAACGGAATGAACAGTTTAGTAGATACATTGCACACGTCAACTCTTAGGTTAAAAGCCCTCACCTTGGCATCGGTGTGTCCGGTGCTGTAGCCTCGCCCACTGTCGCTGCTGGCGGCGCTGTTGCGGTTGCTGTGTCCGGGGCTGTCCTTGGCTGGGCTGGCACCCCTCATGTCTGCCCCCACCCCTCCGTGGGCAGGCAGGGCAGTGGGGGCGGCAGGCCACTCCCCATGCTGTGGGTGGTGTTGAATGTGATGAGGGGGGTGCTGCTGCTGATGGTGGTACTCCTGAATGGGCCCGTTGCCGTTGCTGGCGTAAAAGTGTTGATTGCTGCCGTTGGGGGCGATCACCGTGGGGCCGAAAGCAAAAGGTGATTTGCCAAACTGCAGGGAAAAAAAAGACTATGCTAATAAACAGTTAAGCATCAAAGAGTTTTAAACTACTGGCGATAATCAGTCTAAATCTAAAGCATACGTATACTATCCCTTTATAAAAGCCAATCTATTTATAGTTATATATAGTAACACTTTAATGGTCAAGGTAAGAAAAGGGCAAATAAAAAACATATTTCAATTAAACTCGGTTAAGATTTAAACCACTGCTGACATGTCAGTTCTATAACCAAAGTATTCTATTATTCAGCAGATATTCCTTTTTATGTATTTAAAAAAAAAATCTAAAATACAAATTTTAGCACAAAGTCTATTGTGTTGAGGACTCACTGAATCAACGGGTAGGATGACGCAGTCACGATACCATCAACTGACACCTGTGATATTTTCACCTACCGGAATCAATACAGGTGTGTCATTTCCTGCCACTCACGAAAGACTCAAGACTCAAGAACTATCTAGTGATATCGTGTTTGTAACCATATTAATTACTTAGACCTTATATACATATATTGAAATTCAAATTGGTTTGGTATACACAGGGCCGGATTTAAGTAAGTGGAGGCCTCTACACTTTTTCAAACCTTTAATAGAAATTCACTTTTTAATAATAATACTTTTATCTAACAGCATGCATATTTTAGAAAGAAATAGAGAATTGGCAAATTTAATATACTTTTTAATTCTTTTTCCAAAAATAAAATAAAATAAATATTCCTTAGTTCAAACAACTATTTTTGAGTTTGTGGAGGGTAATGCCTTAGGTTTAAGGACTTATATTACGAGCACGCGATAAGCGGACATTTCTTAACCACGACTGTGTTGCCAACTGTAAGATGTTTTGTTGGTAAAAATGCGAAACAACAACAACAACAACAACAATATCTATATTATAAAGTAGAATGTGAGGTGTATGTATGTATGTATGTAACTTATAGACATCAAAACCGCTTGACCAATCTTGATAAAACTAGGCAGGAATGTTCCTTGGGTACTAACTTAGACCGTAGTGTATGTATTGTGGCCCTAAAACAAACTTAAGACCCTAAAAAAAAAAAAAAGTTGTCTGACTATATTACAGCTATAGTATTTTATGGATCTAGGCCATGGTTAACAATGTTGACATGAGAAAAGATCGAAAGGATTTAGGCCTAGATCTAATTTTAAGAAATACACTTTGCGCACATAGTTTTTTACTTTGGCACATAAAATACAAAAGAAGATCCATTGATTTCATTATGTAATAAAATTAACCTTCAATTTTGTGTTTCAAAAGCATTTTTTACATAAATTAGTTCCTGATATCTGAGACTACAGATTTCCTGGCGAACATTCTTTCATTAGACAATACCGTAATGAATCGCTTACTAAAAATTAATTCGTTTAATTGTTTACTTTATAATCCCATCCCTAGATCTAAAACTCTAATTCAACTCTAAGATGATAAAACTTCTCTTCGCACAGATAGTTTTATACTTTAACACATAAACATATTAATTAAAGTCCATTCATTTCATATTTTGATCAAATAAACATTCAAATTTGGTTTTCTAAAGCTACATACGTATACGGAAGCTGCGAAGCCGAGTTGAGATATGGCCTAGATCTATATTCAATTATTTCGTTTAATTGTTCACTTTATAATCCCATTCATTTAACAAAGCTATCGCTCTTTTCGTTTTTAATAGACAATCCCATTTTCGCAAACCTAATTTTATTTTCGTAGCGAAAGAGAAAAAACTTGAAAGGATCATTAGTTAAGTTTAACATACATCTAAATCCAATCCACTAGATTAGTAAACACAAACTTAGACCCGCAGGCCGTGGGTAATGTCTGGCGAACATCCTTTCATTAGACATTAACAAATGGTTACACATTAACAGTGATTAACACATCTCTCTACTGAGTCTATTCCTAGGCCTAGGTCTAAAACTCTTATTGAAATTTTCGCAAAGATAGTTTTGTGCTTTAACACATAAACATACTAATTATTGTCCATTCATTTCATATTTTAATCAAGTTAACATTCAAATTTGTTTTTCTAAAGCATTTTTAATACATTCGTTCGCTGTTCGCTAAATAAAGCTGCGTAGCCGTGTTGAGATAGGCCTATATTCATTCATGAAAAAAGGTCACGCATGCGCAACACAGAATGAACTCTATAAAAGCCAATTTTTAACTCTAGACTAGTGTAGATTTAGATCTATGTCTACCTAAAGATCTACTTTATACTGTAACACATGAACATACAAATTTTAATCAAATATATGTAGGCCTACAAGCAAATGTTTTAATTTGAACAAATGGATTTAAGCCTATTAGCTATTCTGATTTGATAGCTTCATTCACACTATTTTTACATTGACACATTCGAATTACTTATTACATTATTATTTCGTTTAATTGTTTACAAAACACTCTCAGTGACTATATCGACAGTAATGCGCAAATAAACAAAAACAAAATTTAATAAAATACTCTGAAAGACACAAAAATAAAGGCACATTCCTCGTCCCATATGCTAGGACAGATTTGTACAGATACTCCTTCTTCCCTAGTGCTATTAGAGCATGGAATGGGTTGCCTGAGCTAGCCAGAAAAACCAGTGACTTGGCAGAATTTAAGTCATTGGTTAATATGCATGACTAAATGCATGACGCGTAGGACGTAATCATCTTCTTTTTTGAAGTAACGTCTGTATTATATAAGATAAGATAAGATAAGATATAGATATATATTATTTATTTATTTGTAACAATAAACGTTAAAGTTTATAGATTTTTATAAATCTCAATCGGCAGTAGCCCCGCCTGCTCTCCCCCAAATAAGACCAGGCTTTAACTCTCATTACAACCGGCCTTAATTTTGTGATCAACATCGTAAGACTGAGATAGATGTTCTCAATAGGTACAGGCACCAGAAACCTGTAGAATGATCTACTTGTCTAATAAACAGCAGAGATAGTTAAGCCCAGTGGACAAGCAGTAGTCTTTCCAAATGTTGATGTCTGGTTGTAAGCAAGACTCCCCCCAAAAAGTCACACTGTATTTCTTGTTAGGGCTACTCTAATTTAACTACTTCTGTCCTATATTCTATTATATTTTAACTCCTTCTGTCCTATATTCTATTTTAACTCCTTCTGTCCTATATTCTTCTATATTTTAACTCCTTCTGTCCTATTTTCTATTATTTTAACTCCTTCTGTCCTATATTCTATAATTTTAACTAATTCTGTCCTATATTCTATTATTTTAACTCCTTCTGTCCTATATTCTTCTATATTTTAACTCCTTCTGTCCTATATTCTATTATTTTAACTCCTTCTGTCCTATATTCTATTATTTTAACTCCTTCTGTCCTATATTCTATTATTTTAACTAATTCTGTCCTATATTCTATTATTTTAACTCCTTCTGTCCTATATTCTCTTATTTTAACTCCTTCTGTCCTATATTCTCTTATTTTAACTCCTTCTGTCCTATATTCTATTATTTTAACTCCTTCTGTCCTATATTCTATTATTTTAACTAATCCTGTCCTATAATCCACTATATTTTATCTTCTTTTGTCCTATATTCTATTATTTTAACTAATCCTGTCCTATAATCTACTATATTTTATCTTCTTCTGTCCTATATTCTATTATTTTAACTAATCCTGTCCTATAATCCACTATATTTTATCTTCTTCTGTCCTATATTCTATTATTTTAACTAATCCTGTCCTATAATCTACTATATTTTATCTTCTTCTGTCCTATATTCTATTATTTTAACTAATCCTGTCCTATAATCTACTATATTTTATCTTCTTCTGTCCTGTATTCTATTATTTTAACTAATCCTGTCCTATAATCCACTATATTTTATCTTCTTTTGTCCTATATTCTATTATTTTAACTAATTCTGTCCTATAATCCACTATATTTTATCTTCTTCTGTCCTATATTCTATTATTTTAACTAATTATGTCCTATAATCCATTATATTTTAACTCCTTCTGTCCTATATTCTATTATTTTAACTCCTTCTGTCCTATATTCTATTATTTTAACTAATTCTGTCCTATAATCCACTATATTTTATCTTCTTCTGTCCTATATTCTATTTTAACGTTCAGTGCTATTCAGTCGACACACATAGAGAGAGAGAGAGAGAAAAAAGACGTACTTAGAACGAACTCTTGAGATTGATGTCATTACTTAGTAAAAGCGCAGAAGACGTGAACAGGATTATTTGAAATACGAGCGCAAATCGAGGGCTACATTGTTCTTTAAAAAAAACGTGGTTAAAAAGAAAACATAATTACATAGGTTTAAAAACAACAAAATCTCGAGGGTTCTTCCCCATCAGCCCTGCCCTTAGTCCCAGACACGAGATCCATCACATTCTCACGTTCGTCCATCTTCTATTATTAATAAAGAACGATCAATTTAGAATCAATCTGAAAAATGACATTGACAGAGAAAGAGAGTTGTGTGTGAGTGAGGAGAGAGTAGTGTATGAGTGAGGAGAGAGTGGTGTATGAGTGTGGAGTGAGTGGTGTATGAGTGTGGAGAGAGTGGTGTGTGAGTGAGGAGAGAGTGGTGTGTGAGTGAGGAGAGAGTGGTGTGTGAGTGAGGAGAGAGTAGTGTATGAGTGAGGAGATAGTGGTGTATGAGTGTGGAGAGAGTGGTGTATGAGTGTGGAGAGAGTGGTGTATGAGTGTGGAGAGAGTGGTGTATGAGTGTGGAGAGAGTGGTGTGTGAGTGAGGAGAGAGTGGTGTGTGAGTGTGGAGAGAGTAGTGTATGAGTGAGGAGAGAGTGGTGTATGAGTGTGGAGAGAGTGGTGTATGAGTGTGGAGAGAGTGGTGTGTGATTGAGGAGAGAGTAGTGTATGAGTGAGGAGAGAGTGGTGTGTGAGTGAGGAGAGAGTGGTGTATGAGTGTGGAGAGAGTGGTGTATGAGTGTGGAGAGAGTGGTGTATGAGTGTGGAGAGAGTGGTGTATGAGTGTGGAGAGAGTGGTGTATGAGTGTGGAGAGAGTGGTGTGTGAATGAGGAGAGAGTGGTGTATGAGTGAGGAGAGAGTGGTGTGTGAATGATGAGAGAGTGGTGTATGAGTGTGGAGAGAGTGGTGTGTGAATGAGGAGAGAGTGGTGTATGAGTGAGGAGAGAGTGGTGTATGAGTGTGGAGAGGGTGGTGTATGAGTGTGGAGAGAGTGGTGTATGAGTGTGGAGAGAGTGGTGTGTGAATGAGGAGAGAGTGGTGTATGAGTGAGGAGAGAGTGGTGTATGAGTGAGGAGAGAGTGGTGTATGAGTGTGGAGAGAGTGGTGTGTGAGTGTGGAGAGAGTGGTGTGTGAGTGAGGAGAGAGTGGTGTATGAGTGTGGAGAGAGTGGTGTGTGAGTGAGGAGAGAGTGGTGTATGAGTGAGGAGAGAGTGGTGTGTGAGTGTGGAGAGAGTGGTGTATGAGTGAGGAGAGATTGGTGTATGAGTGAGGAGAGAGTGGTGTATGTGTGAGGAGAGAGTGGTGTATGAGTGTGGAGAGAGTGGTGTGTGAGTGAGGAGAGAGTGGTGTGTGAGTGTGGAGAGAGTAGTGTATGAGTGAGGAGAGAGTGGTGTATGAGTGTGGAGAGAGTGGTGTATAAGTGTGGAGAGAGTGGTGTGTGATTGAGGAGAGAGTAGTGTATGAGTGAGGAGAGAGTGGTGTGTGAGTGAGGAGAGAGTGGTGTATGAGTGTGGAGAGAGTGGTGTATGAGTGTGGAGAGAGTGGTGTATGAGTGTGGAGAGAGTGGTGTATGAGTGTGGAGAGAGTGGTGTATGAGTGTGGAGAGAGTGGTGTGTGAATGAGGAGAGAGTGGTGTATGAGTGAGGAGAGAGTGGTGTGTGAATGATGAGAGAGTGGTGTATGAGTGTGGAGAGAGTGGTGTGTGAATGAGGAGAGAGTGGTGTATGAGTGAGGAGAGAGTGGTGTATGAGTGTGGAGAGGGTGGTGTATGAGTGTGGAGAGAGTGGTGTATGAGTGTGGAGAGAGTGGTGTGTGAATGAGGAGAGAGTGGTGTATGAGTGAGGAGAGAGTGGTGTATGAGTGAGGAGAGAGTGGTGTATGAGTGTGGAGAGAGTGGTGTGTGAGTGTGGAGAGAGTGGTGTGTGAGTGAGGAGAGAGTGGTGTATGAGTGTGGAGAGAGTGGTGTGTGAGTGAGGAGAGAGTGGTGTATGAGTGAGGAGAGAGTGGTGTGTGAGTGTGGAGAGAGTGGTGTATGAGTGAGGAGAGATTGGTGTATGAGTGAGGAGAGAGTGGTGTATGTGTGAGGAGAGAGTGGTGTATGAGTGAGGAGAGAGTGGTGTATGAGTGAGGAGAGAGTGGTGTATGTGTGAGGAGAGAGTGGTGTATGAGTGAGGAGAGAGTGGTGTATGTGTGTTTGAGAGAAGAGAGAGAGAGGTATGAGGAAACAATGAGAGAGATTGTGTGACTAAACAAATGCTACAGTCCATTGTATTAACACTAACTATCACAAAACAAAACTAACCACGACTCCTTAAAGAATTAAATACAAACTTAAATAATGCATTCTTCAAATCAAAATTCGATGTTTTTATTTTCTATTTTGTAATGAAACACATAGTTCATCTGAATGTCAACTACAAGACAAACGGGTGTGTAATAGAATACCAACAAGATCTCGGAATTAAAACCCTCCACTTACTCTCGGGACATGTCATTAAGAAGCATGTTGTAAAAACCAACGACGTGGTTTTGAAGCTAATGTGGCCAAACACGAGTTCTAAATCCAATGATAGCTGACAACACCGAGCGTCGTCTGATCACCGCGGCCTTCCAGTTTCTCTCAGCATTGACACAAATAGGTCTTCCATCTACATAGTGCGTGCGCTGGGCAGTTCACCCCCAAAGGGACTCACATAATACACACACTACTAACACTCGGACCGGGCACATACAACAGATGTACTGGCAAAACTACCCGGCCATTCTCCCTGGAGTCCAAGAGAGTGAGGAAAAAAAAAAATCAATAATGGATTAAACAAGCTCCACACGGGGAGTACGTCACTCACGCTCCCAGCCCCCCGCCCTGACCACCAAGTAAGTAGAGGTAAACTGTATTACATACATAGCATGTGTATATTCCGAACAACTATATCTATGTGAATTTACTTAGGAAACCATCCATGTCGCAAAATGGTGGTTTTATATCATCTTCACCTGTTGGATCGTTGGTGAACCACACAAGATTTGTCGACCGTCTTTCTCCATTCCTCTATGTATTTTGCCTTGGATAGAGCCTCTTTTAATGATATTGTCTTTCTATCAGTTCCTCTGTTTGCCTCTTCTGGTACTGTTCCCTAAAGGAAGGTCTTTGCGAGCCCTGAAGACCTTGTAATATGGCCATAGAGTTTTAGTTTGCGTCTTTTTCCCCAATAGTTAGCAGGTCTGTCAGCTTTTCACACCCAATGTTGATGCCCCTTTTAAAGAACTGTTTGCTATTGGTTTTATTTTTTTACTTTAATTTTTTTTTCTGTACACAGGGGCAGGCCGACAGGGACATACAAAAAAGGGCGAGGGGGGGGGGGGAGTTAACATTCCAATAACCAGATCACAATTTACAAGTCTCCAGCATATCATTTAAAAATATGTAAATGAATAACAAAAAAAAAAAAAAGAGAACTCATTATCTCCCCTCCTGTTATTTGTTCTACAGACAGTTCAGTGTAATTACGACGTCAAAGTACATTTTCCTTAGCGAAAGAAAAATTGATACATATATACCATGTATTGACATTAACACACTTAAAGTGTATATACAAGTAAAAGGTGGATTACCCTTAAATCACGAGGCTCTAGAATGAGGGGAAAAATATTGTAATATGATAATTTAAGAAAGAAAGAAAGGAAGAGAGAAAGAAAGAGAGAAAGAAAGAGAGAAAGAGAGAGAGATGAGAAAATATCATCTGAGATAAACGCTGACACTGACGGACCTCAAAAATCAATGACCAGACCAAGTAGAGACTACCTGTGTGTGACAGGGCGGACATCTGAAGATCAATACAATTGTTACTGGAGTAGAGAATTTCATTCAATCGGGAATCGGGGGGGGGGGATGTGTGTGTGTGTGACAGAGAGAGAGAGAGAGAGAGAGAGAGAGAGATAGAGAGAGAGAGAGAGAGAGAGAGCTAGCTTGATATGTGTTTAAGACGTCTGTGTGTAGTTGTTACAACATAACCTCTCAACTTCTCTGTATGTTTTGTCTTCTATTTTTTATTGTTATAATGTTTTGTTTGGTGTAATGCATATAATTGTAAGACAAATTTCCTTATAAACAATAAAGATTATTATTATTATTTATGTGGAATGGTGTTGCTGTTTATCATTGTCCATGTAATGACTAATAAAAAAGCAGTCTTAAAGTAATTATCTATTAAGTCAAGCCAATGAAGACAAGCCATGCTTACATTTCAACACATCCAATTTGACAGCCATATTGTTTTAGATGTCTAGGCTACCTTGAGTTTCTTAGACTCGCCATCTGTTGATTTCTCTCTCTCTCTTATTTTTGGCAATGTGTGTATGTGTAAAATTTGTGAAACAATAGAACAAAAAATGATGACACCCTATGTAGGTCAGAGCTGGGTCTGGTTATATCAAACAATTTATATCACAAGTGTATTAACAGGTAAAAGATGTATCCCTCACAAATCACGAGGTGAATGTTGAGGGCTCTAAAAATGATGAGGAAAAATATTGTAACATAATAAATTTCATTGACTCTATTCTAAACAACAACAACAAAAAAAGCCAATGTAAAAAAGCAGGTTTTGCATTGTTTGTGATTATAATTCAAACGTCTGCCCCCCAAAAAAAACATTAAGATCACTGAATGGTGTTACATGTACTGCTGGATCAACAATTGTATAGACAAAGTACAGCAAAATGGATTAAAACCTTATACGCATCTAATATAAGACCATTACATTTGGCCCACACAGATTCCTCCCGCTTACGATTCTGCTCAAAGGGGCCCATCAAACATGCAGGTATCTTGTGTACATGCACATACAGGCGAAAATGATTTCACAGCACGAGTGTGCCTGTCGCACTTTCTGTAAGTTCAGGTGATTATTTTTAAATTGTTTTCAGAAGGCCACTAAAAACATGTTCATCATAAAAATGCTTGTTTACAACTAGACAGCTAGACTAAACATTTCAAATTGGACACAGGAAGTGATTCACACATCACCACATTCGAAGAATGAGGCAACTTTTGCAAAACGGAAGACATGACAAACATGTCGTTGTCTAATGTTCATTTATTGGAATATGCATAAACATTAACGAAACAGAAGGAGTCGAGTTTATATTAAACGAAAGTTAATTGTGAATACGCTTGGTGAACTTTGAATAAAATAACAAAAGGAGAAGAAAATATTCATTATTGATAATAAAAAAAAATATTGGAGAGAACTACAAAGTCCCCCATAGCGTTGTCTCGCGACCTATAAATGTTAAACTCTAAATCGATGATTACATTGACACGTAAACAAGAATGGAGAACATTGTGTCACTGTGAACAAATATCAAAACAACCGAGTAATGTATATAGATCTTTATCTTTTTAAACGAATTATGCAGAATATGCAGGTCGCAACAGAGTGTGCGTGATCACGTGAAATACTTCACTTCTCGCTTTAGTTATTGCTTTATATGAATTGTAGTCCTTCAAAACAATGAAATGTGTCAATTACCGAGTTATTCATCCTAATCGTAACAACCCCAACTGGTGCAAAGGGAAAATAAACATATCCATCCATTCCACAGGCGTTTCAGCCCTCGGTGGGGCCCTCGGCCTGCGTCAACACATTTCATTCAGATCTCTCACGAGTTTCTCTTCTCCATGCCCGAACTCCCAAGTTGTCGGCGGGAAAAACACAAAAATGAAGAGCGACGTGAACAAAGATAACTGGCGCCTAGCTGACAAAATATCTTTCAAAAGTTTCATGAAGAAACGGAAGTTACTGGACCAAAAGTTGGTATAAAATCTGTTCTTTAAATCTACTGAGTTGCATGTACTACTCAACTGGTGAATATGATAAGGCCGCCACAACCCCGCAGGGCCAAAAACGCCCCCCTCTAGTAATGAGAAGGTTTATTATCAGCAGGTTAGCGGACATCGTCAGTATCCGCCCTGCAAAGTGCAGTTATGTAACTATTACATTCAAATATTACAAAGATATTAGAATTGTATTAGAACCATTCAAGTAACTTGTGCGAAACATAATCCACAGCGTGCCAACACAAAGAAGATGAAAAGTACATTTGTGTAAAACTCGTACGTGGTCCATGCGGGCCAGCGTACTGACATAGTCATCACACACAGAAAACAGTGACCTTGAGTTGACAACTGGAAACAATGTTTGAGATTTTCACCAATGGGGTAACAGTTTGTTTTTTTTGGTCTATCCGTTGTACATGTAGTTGACAAAGCTCAACTTAGCGACCTTGACATTGTTTAGTTTATCAATGACATTCTTTTGTTAAATTGTTGAAAGGCTTTGTTGATAGCTAAGTTTGAAACTGCATTTTCTCACTCACTCCTAAAAATTGTTATAAAAATGGTTTTGGTGGTTATGAATGCATTATATTTAATTAATTTTGAAAACAATATAATGAAGGCGATGGCGACAACTTTCATAAAAAAAAAAAATAACGCTTATAATTTTGTTGCAATGTAAATCTCACAGACAACGCCTTTTCATACGGGCTCGCTAAAACAAAAGGTGTACTAAAGAAACAACCAGGTGAGAGAAACAAGGTACCAAGATGTACTCACCACAAAGTGCTGAACTTGATGAAACAAACTATGAGTTTGAGAGACAAACGTGAACTCTTATGCAGTATCCAGGTTTCGTAAGAAAAAGCTTTCAAACATGTTCACTATAAAAAGACAAGTCACGTAACTTAAAATAGAAGCCAAAACGAAAGGATTCTCAACCTATTACGAAGTAGGCCTAAATACCCTAAATGTTCTCAAGCACAAACTACAAATTAAGCATTTATTTGCATATAGTGCTGCCCCAGGGCGCGAAACCACACATAAAAGTGAAGCCCCTGCTGTCATTTCTGAGAATAGCGCATGGAGCAACAGGGATATTTGGGAAGGGGGGGGTACATTTTGAGGAGACGATGAAAGGGAGGGACTCACTGATCGATACTCATGAATAAGTCAATTTGGGGAGGCAGGGAAAAGAAAGAGCCATCAACGTCCAGATGACCGGACGCGCGTGCTGCTCGGCGGTCAACTCAAATGCAATGCAAGTTACCGGCACGTGTAAGAAACAGTAGCATCATTGAGGTGGGGGGGGGGCGACAGAACGAAGGGTGCAGGGGAGGGGTATGGGCATAGAGGTGCCCGGCAGTGTCCGATGTCAGCATAATGAAAGGTAGACCAGGCTGGTTGGGCGGGAAAGGGTAGAAAAGATGGATGTGCGGGTGTGGGTGTGCGATAGTTTGTGTGTTTAAAAAAGTAGCGAGCAGTCTTCATAGGCATTAAAGTTCAGTTCATGAAGTTCAAGTTAAATATGTGGCATCGAGCCCTTGTCAGTCCTCGTTCAAAATAACCATTATTTATCTTATCTGAAATATTACAGACGTTACCTTAAAAAAGAAGATTTCTTCGTTATTAATATATCATTTTTGTTATCACGAGTTAGACGTGAGACATCTCTGACTTCGGAAAGGTAGTTTTTATTGGGTTTTCTTTGGAGTTGACTTCTCCATCTGTGTGGCTATGGACTTTTCTATATAAACCACAGCCTGGTCTGTCAAGCCGAAGTGGCCCTTGTGGAGGACAGCTGATTTCGCCTGGCTGAAGGTACATCCATTTCTTGCCTTATACTCCTGCTACCAATGTGTGTATGATTGACCTATCAAAAGAATACGTCTTTGAAACTCACAGTTCACAACTAATTTCAATATTTCCTGAGTATTGATTTCTTTTCGATACAATGAATGTCAAAACACAGATTGAATTCTCTTGGTCTACGTTTTTATAACAAGACGTTACTTGAAACAACAAAATGAAAATCATAAAAAAAAACAAAAACATACAAAACCAAAGAAGAAAATATTTGTGACAGTCCACTAGATCTATTATGTTTTTAACCCTCGGCTTACTCTCGTTTGAACTGGAACATCTTAAGACATGAACAATACTGGAACTTAGCTGCGAAACACTTTTATGTTGTTTGGGCAATGTGAGGCTGATTCTATATCTAAGTCATGGGAAATACAATAAACATGCATATATGTGACCTTGCGAGACCAAGTAAAACAATAGACGTTTGGGCCAGCTACAAAACAAAACAAAACAAGAGAGAAAAGTAGTGATTTGTCTACATTTGAAAAATATTTAGCTGTTTGAAAATGTACTACGTAATAATCTGTTTGCGAACTAGCGCTGGTCAATTGGTAGTGAATGACTCTCAAGCAAAAAAAAAATGTCGTGAGCCGTTAGCACACACTAATGCCTAAGTGTCTTATCTATCTGAAAGTTTGAGAACCCCTTTGTCAAAAAACAACAACAACATCCTCATGGTGCCAGCGCCTAGCACCGTCAAATAGACTAGCAGATGTAATGTACACTTCCATTTCATTTATACAGAGCCAGGAGTTAACATTGCAATTTTCTCTTCATCCTAGACCTGGCATCTATCTTGTCCACCCCTCCCTCTCCTTTCACAAGGAGGTCATTCGATCATTAGATCAAATCAAAACGTCTTGTTAGGTTGATTGATTTTCGTCTTCTCTCTCTCACACCGGGCTATTTTAAGCTCAGTGTCAAGGTCAGCATCCTAGCAAGTTAACAAGGTCAGCTAAAAACTAAAATGGAATACAGCCCACAATTATTTGTAATCGATGACAATTGAGCTACTGTTAATCTATAGCTGATTCCACACTATGGCGTTAAACTAAAAAAGTATCGATCCAGTGAACGGCAACACAGATCAGTGACACGCAACAGGCTGTTAGACTCCTGTAACAAGTTGAGAGTATCGATTCCAATTTAGGAGAAAGCCACCAGTAACGAAATGTGAGGCGTGCAGACCTTCGAGTAATTGAATAAGAAAAAAAAACACGTGAAATGGAAGAGCTTTGGACTAACAAGACAATCCATTACAACACGATGAGCCGACGAGGGTTAAAATAACAGCACTAGGAGAAAACACGCCAAATGTATGCTGAAAGATGACGATGAAAGCAGTAGATCGGCTGAAAACAGAGAGAGAGAGAGAGAGAGAGAGAGAGAGGCTAGGGGAA